>JANSMH010000101.1:0-82581 GCA_029299595.1 Grosmannia serpens
ACGCTCGCACACGATACTTTTAGTTCCATGGCCACGGCGCTGTCAGCAGCGCCAAACGCGACACACGTCCACGCCATCCTCTCCACTCCGTCGCCGAGCTGAGAGGGCGTCGGCCAGGTTTGTAGCGCAATAGCGGGTATGGGTGCTCGGATGGGTGGATGCAACGACGGCACGTCTGGGCGCTCGGTGCTGCCAGGAAAACCTGGTTCCGGGCGTGTGTGGCCTCTCGGAGTAGCCGACGACATAAAACTGCTTTTTGCAAAGGCTCCGTAAGATTATGTATCTTGGGCCATCCGCTCGTCTGGTTCTGCCGCGATGCCGCGCTCTCTGTCGTCTGTCTGTCGTCTGTCTGTCGTCCATTTGTCGTCCATCTGTCGTCCATCTGTCGTCCATCTGTCGCTCGCCTATCTGTCGCCCTGTCTCCTTCCCTCCAGCTAGCTGGAGGATCAGCAATTCCCCTAGCATCGTTGCATCTGCGTGGGGGGCTTCGAGGAACGCGCCCTTCTTCGTCCAGGCACTAGCGGGATGGAATTTGCTCCTAGCCGCCTGCCAGCACTCGTAACGACACTCTCGTACTCGTAATAGTATGAAGGACTGCCTCTCTCTCTCGCTTTGCTTTTTCTCTTCCACACCCCTTTTTGCCTCCCCCGAACTATCGTCGGCTTGCTTGCCAGGCAGGGCATGCTTTGTTTTTTTCCCTCATTGCTAGGGCTGGAGCGCTGGTGCCAGCCCTTCCACCCCGCTTCTCGTCCTCCCCTCTGGTCGCAGCAAAATGGCTTCTTCCGCCGTCCCTGTGACCTCTGCCGGCCCCGCCTGCCATCGTTTCTTCACGGTGCTCCAGACTGAGACAGCTGCGATGTCTCTATTCGCCGCCTCGTCGTCTCGCCGTCTCGCCGTCTCGCCCGTCTTGCCGTCTTGCCGTCTTCTCGCCGTCGCGCAGCCGCACACACTTGCACTCGCGAGCACTCTCCGCCTCTTGTCATCCTCATCCCCTCCCCTTTGCCACTTATAGCTCCCAGCCTGGCTGCACTACTGCTATAGCCCGCCGTGCGGAGCTCTCTGCAAATTGCTCTACCAAGTTAGTGCACCCCTCTCTCCTGTCTCCTTCCCGCCTAGGCCCTCCTGCTCCCATTCCTCCCGATCCCCTCACCCCCCCCTTCCCTCCTGCTAAATACCGCGCTAAACATGCCGCTAGAGATGCCATGCACCGCTCTCTACCGCCAGGCGAGCCTTCTGCCTGCAGCACCCAGTGTTGATGTACAAGGTACAAAGCCCGGCAGTGAAACATTGTCGCCTGCCTGACATATTACGGCTCGTCCTGGCTGCTATCCTCTTGCCCTCTTCCCTGTTCTTGCCTTGCTCTTGCGGTCTGTGTCTCGGCCGCGGAAAGAAGCACCCCAACAAACTGGCCAAATCCGACAGCAGCCCAGAAAGAACCGGGAAGGAGCCAAGGAGTCGAGGACGCGAGAGTGATCCATCCTCTCTCTCCCCACCCTCTTTTCCCTCTTTTTTCTCTTGACGATTTCCTCCCGTCTTTTGCTTCTGCCGACCTGCCTGCTCAGAAATCGTGAGAAGCCGTCTCCCTTCCCCGTCCCATCGCTTCATATCGTCGGCCGTCACCGTCGCTCGCGAAAGAGGGTCACTCAAGCACTACCCCCTCCCTACCCCCCCCCCCCCCCCCCTGTCTTTACCGAACGTCCTCTTGCAACGGCCGAGACTAGGTAACCGGTCCCGTCCAACGGGAGCTGCGTGCAGCTCGGTTCATGCAGAGACGTCGACCAAGCTGCTGCACATGCCTCTACGACTACACGACCTGCCCTCAAAGACGACGTTGGCTGCCATTGCCCTTTTCTTCTCTCTCCATCACCTGCCCGTCCTTCTTCACAGCTCCGTCCTGTCTCCAGGCTCTCGTGTCTAACACAGCAGACCCAATTCGCCAGATCCCATCTTACCATGCCGAGCTGGCTCGTCCGCCATACACCCACAGCAGAAGCCCGCCTTGGTCTAACCGGCCCCCTGGTCGATCCCTGCCGCCGACGTCACCGACGGCAGAGCACACAACCCAGCACGGCTCCTCGTCGCACTTCTTAAAAGAGACAGCTCCTCTCCTACCGACCCCCTTTCTCCTGCTCCCCTGAACACCCTAGTCTCACAGCTCCGTGTGCTCGGTGGCCTATGATCCCTTCCTCGGCCGTGCCCATACGTCTCTCTTCCTGGCCCACCCACTGCCCAGCCGACGTCTCTCCTCCTCCTCAGCCTCTCGTCCTCTTCCCCTTTCTATCCTTGCTTCCCTTTGCATGGCAGCAGCTTCTGTAGTCCCCCCACACCTTTTAAGACGTTGCCACCCGTCCGCCGCTCACGCTTGAGCGGCAGCACCACTACCAGCCATGGAGCAGACGTTTATGACCATCCACAGTAAGTCACAACTCATCTCTCTCACCTCTCTTCTACACCATTCGCTGTTCACCCTCGGCATCTGCGTCACTGCTGACCGCATCCCCTCGCCTCCCCGCTCTTTCCACCCTGTGCAGACCTCACTCCAGATGCAAACGTCCTCTTTGCCTCCGAGTCCATCACCGACATACTCGGGTACCTGCCGGCCGAGGTGCAGGGCAAGTCATGCTTTGACTACTTTCACCCCGAAGAGGAGCCCTCTGCGCGCTCCGTCCATAGCCGCGGCGTGCTGCTCGACAAGGCTGCCGTGCTGCATTATGCTCGCATGCTGTCGCGGGATGGTCGCTGGATTGGCTGCGAGTGCTGCTTCACCATCGTCCACGATGTCCTGGTGGCCTGCGTGAGCATCTATCACAAGGGGGCCAAGAGCAAACGTATGTCATACTATCCGTCGCTCGATGCATCCATCTCTTGTGCTAGACGAGGCTAATTGGCCCTTCCTAGGCCGAGCAATTGAGGCGCCACAGATACGGCGCATCTTCTCCTGCTCGCCGCGCGATCCGCGCTACCACATGCTGGAGCATCTGTCGCCCAAGTTCAAGATGCCGCCCATGGAACGGGAACCAAGGGCCGCTCTCATCGTAAACCGCTTCACCCGGAACTTGACCGTCATGTTTGCAACCAACGCAACGGCGGCCATCCTGGGCCTCCGGCCCGACCAGCTCAAGAACAAAAGCTTCTACCGCTGCATCCAGGAGAGCTGCCTGCCCGAGGCCATAAAGTGTCTGGAGAGCGCCAAAGCCAATGACTCGATTGCGTATCTTCGCTTCCACTTTCAGGACCCCAGGGACGACGATGAATTGGAGGCTGAGGCTGGCAGCGAGGCCGATTTTGACGACCACGAAGACGTGGAGGAGCCGCGCCAGTTGGCGAGAAGCCGCAAGCAGTATGATGGCGACATGTCCATGGATGTCGACTCGGACAATGGCAGGGCGGACGGGCCTCGGATCAAGACCGAGGACGACAACAAACGGCTTTCGATGCCCAACCTCCCCCTCCTTTCCCGGCCTCCGACCAGGTTCGACAGGCAAACACCACGGCGGGCGCGACGACTTCCATCAGTCGAGCTGGAGGCCGTCGTGTCGTGCACCTCGGACGGCCTGGTCGTCGTGCTGAGAAAGGCACGGCCCCCAATACCTCCTGCGCATCCACCCCTTGTTGCCTTCGACTATGGCAACGGGCTCTTCGCCGCACCCTGGGCTCAGCATCCCATCAGGCCGCACTTTCCGGTCGAATCACTCTGCACCTTCCGACCGCCTCTCCTGCCACAGTACATGCCGCTGAGAGAGAACGTCAAGGATGCTGGTGGGCCGCCTCTAGAGGTGCTGATGGGCTCTATTCGGGACGTGGCCGTCATCGCCTGGAGCGTTGTCGGCATCAACCCGGCCATGGCGGAATACGGACGCGGCCTGCCAAGCAGCGACGCACGGCCCAATGAAGACCACCGAAAGGGTCAGCAGGGCGACGGTGATATCGGCACCAGCGTCGCCGTTGGCGCCACCCGAGCAGGAAAAATGGACAAAGGCAAGGGAGTGGCCCCCCCGGAAGCACTATACGGCCACGCCTATGCACAAGACAGCCGGTTCGGCAGCAGCTACAGCGGCAGAGCCGACCAACCAGCAGTATTCCCCGATCGGCGTGGCTCATGTGGCATCCCATCGACTTGGGCAGCGCAGGCGAGCAACATATCTGGCAGCTTTGGCACCTCCCCCCCCAGCCCAGCCTCGTTTGAATACATGCGTCCGCGGCTTCACCCACACAGTACACGGGAAGCATACCCCCCTGGCGGCATTCCGTCGTACTACGGATCTCCGGGTGCACACAAGGAACCTGCTTTTCAGCAGCCTACATACGGTGTGTCTACACTAGGTTCGCGCCCGAACCCTGGCAGCTCGTCTACAGATTACCACCACGGGTGGAATTAAGGCAGCAAAGCTGGCAGATCCCCATCTAGGAGAGGCGTCTCGGATGGAAGCCAGAACCATCAGACTAGACTGTTTTATCTGCAGGGAGGGGTTTGCCCATATTTTCTTGGGCTTGCTTTGCAATCATTCAGAGCATCGGGGTTTTGTTTTACAACCATCAGGTCTTGTTTCCATTACTTTCCATCTCATGTTTTGCACGCTTTGTCGAGCCTAAACAGGAAGAGTGGATGCATCGTTTTATTATAAACAGTGTGCATTTGGATCAAGAGCATAGCGAAAAGGACGGAAGATACCCACCGAGTTACGAGCACGTATCGTACTACTGTAGTTAACTGAAATATAATGTTTCGTTCAGTTACCCACGAGATTCTGAGAAGAGGCAGTATGTTGGGAGCTGGGGCCAGCAGCCTGGAACAATGACGCGGAACCTGAGCGGCTAGCCAATTAGCTTGCTTTTCTGGATTTGGTAATGTGGAGTCTATCGTTCCTGCCTGGCCCCCTAGCATTGCCTGTTCTCGCAACCTGTCGTTTCGCACTATCGACAACGCAATCGTAGACGCGACGCACGACCACACAATAACTGTACACCCGCCAAGACCGGCCCGCAGAGCGAAGAAGCCCATCGAGTGAAGCTGGACCACTGGTGTATCCGTCTAGACACGAGTTGCAATGGCGTCGGCAAACCGGAAGGACTACGGGCCTGCGCCGCAGGTGGACGAAGACGATCTGATCGATCCAGATGATGGCAAGTTCCCGCTTATCCGTCTGCAGGTTGGAGCTGCTGTTTCTGAGAGAGGGGGTGGGGGAGTGGGTGGGTGGTGAGCCCGAGAAAAGAGCAGATATGCTGACAGAAGAACGGCAACATGCAGCCGACCTCGACGACCTCGACGATCTGGACGACCCGCTGACGGCGGCAAGCTCTTCCAAAGCCCCTCTCCGGGGCAATATTGGCTCCTCGTCAGCCGGGGTTGGCAGCGGCAGCGGCAGCGGCATTGGCAGCGGCATTGGCAGCGGAAGTGGCAGCGGCGGCGGCGGCGGCGGGCCCTCGGCCTTTGGCCGGTCGCTAAGCGAGAACTACCTGACGTCGCGGATCCCGGGCGAGGACCGGCGGGCGCCGACCAACACGATTGACGAGACGGTGTGGGCGACGCTGCGGCGGGACCTGCTGGCCGTGTGGGCCAAGATGCGCGAGGTGCTGTATCCGCGGTACCTCTTTGGCGGCAGCATGTTTGACGAGGCGCAGGAGGGCGGCAGCGGCTCGGGCGGCGGCGGCGGCGGCGGCGGTCTCCGCGGGGCCTACGCGACGCTGCGCAACGCGGGCCTCGCGGGCACGCGCGACGAGCTGGCCGGGCTGGCCGGACGGGTCATGGACCCGGAGTCGCTGCTGCGGCAGAGCAACATGACGCCCGGGCTGCGCGACTGGGATCTCTGGGGCCCGCTCGTCTTCTGCCTGCTGCTCAGCATGCTGCTCAGCTTCAACGCGCGCGCGAACCAGCGCGACCTTGTCTTCTCGGGCGTCTTTGCCATGGTGTGGATCGGCGAGGCCGTTGTGACGCTGCAGATCAAGCTGCTGGGCGGGAACATGTATGTGTCTCTTCTGTCTCTCCTTTTTTTCCGTCTCGCTCTCTCGCTTTCTCTCTACTTTTTTCTGTCTCGCTCTCTCGCTCTCTCTCCTTCTTTCTCGCTAATACTCCCAGCTCCTTCTCCCAGAGCGTGTGCATCATCGGATACACGCTCTTCCCGCTGGTGCTGGCAGCCCTGCTCTCGGCCCTGCACCTGCCGACGGTGGCGCGCGTGCCCGTCTACCTGGTGCTCATCGCCTGGGCCATGGCGGCCGGCGTCAGCATCCTCGGAGGCAGCGGCGTGCTCAAGAACCGCGTCGGCATCGCCGTGTACCCGCTCCTCGTCTTCTATCTCGGCCTGGGCTGTCTGTGCTTTATCAGCTGAGCGAGGGCGCGCGCCAGGGATACCGACACAGAACATACGGCACTGGGCTACCAAGAACGGGAGAGAGAGAGAGAGAGAGAGAGAGAGAGAGAGAGAGCGAGCGAGAGAGCGAGCGAGAGCGAGGAGAAGACAGAGAGAGGCTTGTGGCCCAAGAGATACCACAATCTCGTGCAGAGTGGACAGCAATAGAACATAGGACAAGGCGTATCTGTAGGAACAGGCAGTGGTGTAAGATACAGGTAGGCAACTTTTAAGGGTAGTTTGAATGTGCATTTCCCGAAAGCGCGCAGGGCTAGTTTAATTGCACATGTGCGCCTGCACCCGGACAACAGCCAACCAGACAACCAAGCCGGCCTGAAGCTCATGCATCTTGGATGCAGACGCAGGGAAGGAATTTTACTGCTGATATTGGGCAGGCAGACCCTCAGTTCATCTCCCTCGCAAAAGCTCGTAATATCTTACATCGTACTCCGTAGATTACCGGTTCGAAACTAGCCCATCGGTCATCTCCTAGACAGTGCAGATTAATCTCAAGCCCCTTCGCCTTGCACACGGCCTCTTTACTCGTATTGTCACGAGCATGTTCGGAGACGATCTCCCGCAATGCTGGCCTGCGCCGCCCAACGCCTCGAGGGCTCCATGGCATACATATATATTCGTACAGCCCACGGTGCCGCTATTCCGCGGCCTAAAGCCCCACCATAGGCAGCTGCGCAGGCTCTAAATTACTGTGCCAATCCACACTGGGACGGCTCTTAGTCCGGCGAGCCACAGGGCAACAGCCACCCCTCACTGGCCCCTGCCTGACTTTCGAGTTTCGAGCCCGTCATCCTATTAATTTTTTCCCTCTCCTTTCCCACCGGGCAGCCCAAACATCTCGCAGCAGCCTGCAGCGTCTCTGCCTATTCTCTTCGCCCGTCTTGCAGCGCCTGCAGATTGGCCGTCTCGATTGAATATCGCACTCGCACGCTCGCCGACATCTCCCGTGTCGGGCACTGCCATCCCTTCCCACCGCTCAGCGAGACGCGCGCCGCTTTCCGGCCCACTTTGCCACAGCATTTTTGCTCAGCATTTTTGCCGTCCGCGAGCCGGTTTGTCGAAAACGAAGGGGGGGTGGCCACGCACACGAGACAGACGCAGCAGCATAGGACAGAGCAGGGGGGGGGGAGCGTAGAGCCGGCCGAGTCGCAGACAGGAAGCACACGGGCAGCGGCCGAGAACAGAGAGAGCCGAGGCACAATGGCGGGCGCGGATTCGGACGTGCGCCCCGGCAGCGAGAGCCCCAAGGAGGACGACGCCACCAAGGCGACGCGGGAGGAGCTGAAGCACACGGCGATCTCGGAGAAGAAGCCGGACGGCGACCAGTGGCGGGCGCTCACGCCACCCGACGTGCTCAAGGACCAGGTCGGGTCGCCGAAGAAGAAGCGTGCCCACGACGAGGTCGACGATGATGACGACAACGACGGCGAGCAGCTGCGGTCCCGGAGCAAGCTGGGCGAGCGGTCGGACGAGGAGGACGCTGCGTCTGCCAGCGGTGCGTCTAACGGCGGCAGCGGCGGCGACGGCGGCCGATCAGACCGCGCGGAGCCGGAGAAGAAGCGGCTGCGCGACCAGGAGGCGGCGGCGGCCAAGACCGACCAGGTATGTGTTTGCCTTTTTTTTTTGTTCTATCTCTTTCTCTTTTCTTTCCTTTCTTTCCTTTCTTTCTTTCTTTGCTCTTCTTTTGTCTTCTTCTTCCGATCTGGCCCGATGAATCTGTGCCGGTCGGTTGCTGTGTGGGATGGTAAACTGATGGTTGTGTCTCTCTCTCTAGACGACAGTTTCTGCTGCCGACAAAGACAGCACGGCGAAAGACGACAAACCCTTGGCAGCTCCATCCTCTTCGGCCTTTTCATCCTCGGGATTTGCCAAGCTGACCAGCACGGCCTCGCCGTTCGGCTCGCTCTCCGGAGCGGGAGCATCCGGCAGGCCGTCTCTGTCTGTCTTTGGCTCGTCGGCGACGGCCTCGTCCACGGCGTCACCGTTTGGTAGCACGGCCACGAAGCCCGCATTGGCGCCGACGGTACCGAAGCTCAGCTTTGGCGGTGCTGGCGCGTCTGTGTCGCCCTTTGCGGCCATGTCGGGCGCATCGTCCGGCAAGCTGTTTGGCAGTCCGTTTGGCAGCAGCAGCAGCAGCAGCAGCACGGGCACGGGTGGCGGCTTTGGCAGCGGCGCCACGGGCGGCAGCGCGTTTGGCAGCGGGCTCCCGAGCGCCCGGCTCACCAGCTTTGCCCAGCCAGGCTCGGCGTTTAAGAGCGACAAGCCGGCGAAGCCGTTTGGGGCGCCGGAGAGCGATGCGGAGGAGAGCGAGGGCGACGAGAGCGGCTCTGGCGCGGACGAGGAGGACAAGGCCGACTCGGCCGAGGGCAACGAGGAGGGAGGCGACGTCAAGGAGACGGACGAGCGGAGCAAGGCGGGCGGCGAGGAGAAGAAGAAGCCGAAGCTCCAGAGAGGTATGTCCAGCCGGAGCGTGTTCTCCTCTTCCGTCTGACACGACAGGCTAACGAGGGGCAGTGGCGGTCAACGACGGCGAGATGGGCGAGGCAACGGTGATACAGGTGCGGGCGCGGATGTACTATCTGGACAAGGACCAGGGCGGATGGAAGGAGCGCGGCGCAGGGATGCTCAAGCTCAACGTGCCGGAAGGCTGTGTGGAGTACGACAGAGGCGGCAACGCGATCCCGGCGTCGTTTGACGCGTCGATGCTGGGGGCGGACAAGGAGGACGAGGGCGACGAGGCCGAGGCGGGCGATGCGGGCGATGCGGGCGATGCCAAGAGCGACATCGAGTCGTCGGCAGCCGGCCACGGCGGCAACCGAGCGGCAGCGGTGCCGACGCGGTCTGTGGTGCGGCTGATCATGCGGCAGGACTCGACGCACCGCGTGATCCTCAACACGGTCGTGCTGGCAGCCACCGAGTTCCAGGATCGGCAGACGCTCAAGTCGACGACGGTGCTGTTCACGGCCTTTGAGGGCGAGGATGCGAAGCCGGTCAGCGTGCAGATGAAGGTGCGTGGCGACTTGTATTCTTGGTGTCTCCTGCATCCAGAGACGTGCTGACAATGTTTCCAGATGAATGCTGCCAATGCCAAGACGTTCCTGACGACGATGGAGGGCATACAGAGGGAGCTTCGCGGGGATTGAGGCGGTCTGGCCCTGGCAGCTTCGCAGGGGCCCCCCTCACCCGAGGCGATTCGTCCGTCTGACCGGGAGACTGCGAAGCCACATGCTCTACAACCGGAGGGATTGCTTGGGAAGCAGGCGCGATCGCTTCACGACGGACGGAGAGGCGTACCGCGTTGCCTCCGCGGCGGGTTTTCGGCTTTTGGCACCAACAGGGACATCCGCAGCAGGGATGCGACATGGCTACAGCAGCGGAAGCATGCAAAGACGCCGGCGGGTACGGACTTGCTCATGCTTTTGCGGTGGGAGTGCGCTTAGACGGGGAGGAATCAAGATAGTATGTTCTGCGGAGAGGAAAGAGGGGGCACGAGTGAGCGGGGACGGCTTGGGGGGGGGGGGGGGGGCTCACTGGAGGCTGAGACGGACTCGGCGTGTACCTGTGGAAGCGATACCCGCGGTGGAAGTAGACGAGATGCGAATGAGATGCGAATGAGATGTGTATAAAATTGCGTTCAGAGAGAGAGAGGTCACGTGCTGTCGCGACTGCCTTGCGCGTGGGCAAAAAGGGCCCGCCACGTAGTTAGTGGACTAGGAAGGAGGGTTCTTCCAGACACCACCACGGGTCGATGGATACGTCTTGCGGCCGGTCGACGAAAGCACCAGCGATGGGCGAGGCGGGAGGCGGCAAGCGGAAGAGGGCAGACGGCGCGGCGACGCCCAAGAGCAAGAAGCAGCAGGGGGAGGCGGCGTCGACAGGCAGCGGCAGCAGCAGCGTGGCGGAATGGCCGGCGTGGATGCGGCGGCTGGAGAAGACGCACGGGGCGCTGAACGTGGTGTACACGTTTTGCTGCACGCGGAAGCACCTGCTGACGACGTTTGGGACGATCAAGACGGCGGTGGAGGCGCAGACGGGGACGACGCTGGAGGAGGCGGACGTGGCGGCGATTGCGTGTCTGTTGGGCGGGGGAGGAGGAGGAGGAGGAGGAGGGAGAGGAGGAGGAGGGAGGGGAGGAGGCATTCGGTTCGCATACGTGGACGAGCTGTCGCTGCAGCTGGACGTGCAGGGGACGGAGCGAGACGAGGTGTTCAAGACGGGGACGCACCGACACTGGATGACGGCACAGGCGCCGGCAGCTGACGCATCGGTGGGCGGGATCACGGGGAGGGGAGGGAGGGAAGGAGGAGGAGGAGGGGGAGGAGGAGGAGGAGGAGGAGGAGGAGGAGGAGAGGGATCGGGATCGGGATCGGGATCGGGATCGGGATCGAGAGAGGTGCTCTACTTTGAGTTTGTGGACGAGGACCTCAAGCGCGAGGTGGCCGACGCCAAGACGGGAGAGGCACGGCGGCCGACACAGCGGCTGCGCAACGAGCGGCTGCGGCTGCCGGTATACGGACAGAAGCAGATGGCGGGGCTGATCGAGAAGCGGCGACGGCGATTCGCAGCGGCAGCAGAGGCGTTTCTGGCGGGGGAGGGAGGGACGGAAGCAGCGCTGAGACAGGCGGCCGAGGCCTTTATGCCGGTTCCGGGAGTGGAGGAGGAGGGGAGGACGAGAAAGGACGAGGACGAGGACGAGGACGAGGACGGCGACCAGAAAGGGGATGCGGACGACGAATGCGGAATCCCCCCACAGATCCCCGAGCAGCGAAAGAGCATCGCGACGATTGTGGAGGAACTCAAGCGGCAGCCGTGGTACAGCGGGCAGATTGTGGCAGACGGCCGCCGGGTGCGGGAGGCACAGGCGGCGGAGTACGGCGAGCTGGACTTTCTGCTGAGCCAGGACGTGGTCAACGCGCTGTACAACGCGCAGGGGATCACGCAGTTCTACCGGCACCAGGCGGCGGCGGTCAACGGGCTGGAGGCGGGCCGACACGTGGTGGTGGCGACGGCGACGAGCTCGGGCAAGTCGCTGATCTACCAGCTGCCGGTGGTGCGGGCGCTGGAGGAGGCGGACGGGCGGGCGCGGGCGCTGTACGTGTTTCCGACCAAGGCGCTGGCGCAGGACCAGCGGCGCAGCCTGCAGGCGCTGCTGGCCTACATGCCGGGCATCGACGAGGCGGCCGAGGTGGCGACGCTGGACGGCGACACGCCGTTCCGGGAGCGCGACGCCATCCGGACGCGGGCGCGGGTGCTGTTCACAAACGCCGACACGATCCACGCGGCCGTGCTGCCGCAGGAGCAGCGGTGGCGGCCGTTCCTGCAGCAGCTGCGCTTCGTCGTCGTCGACGAGCTGCACTACTACGACGGGCTGCTGGGGACTCACATGGCTTACGTAATGCGAAGACTGCGGCGGCTGTGTGCGGCGGTGGGCAACGAGCGGGTGCAGTTCGTGGCGTGTTCGGCGACGGTGGCGAACCCGGGGGAGCACTTTGCCGCGGTGACGGGGGTGGCGGACGTGCTGGTGGTGGACGAGGACGGGGCGCCGTCGGGGCGCAAGGAGTACCTGTGCTGGAACACGCCGTTCCGGGTGGCGGGCGAGCCGGCGAGCGGGCGGGGCAGCGGGCTGCGGGAGACGGCGCGGCTGTTCTGCGAGCTGGTGCTGCGGGGCGTGCGGACGGTGGTGTTCTGCCGGGTGCGGGAGCAGTGCGAGAAGCTGGTGGCGGCCGTGCGGGAGGAGCTGCGGCAGCGCGGGCGGGCCGGCGAGGCCGAGCGGGTGATGAGCTACCGGGGCGGCTATGCGGCGGCGGAGCGGCGGCGGATCGAGGCGGCCATGTTTGCGGGGCGGCTGCTGGGCGTGGTGGCGACGACGGCGCTGGAGCTGGGCGTCGACGTGGGCTCGCTGGACGCGGTCGTCACCTGGGGCTTCCCCTACTCGCTGGCGAGCCTGCGGCAGCAGAGCGGCCGGGCGGGCCGCCGCCGGGGGGCCGACGCGCTGGCGGTGCTGGTGGGCGACGCGTCGGCCGTGGACCAGCACTACATGCAGCAGCCGGACCGGCTCTTCGGGCAGGCGCTGGCGCCGCTGCGCGTCGACCTGGCCGGCCTGGTGGTGCGCGAGGCCCACGTGCAGTGCGCGGCGGCCGAGCTGCCGATCCGGCCGGACGTCGACGCGCCGTTCCTGGGCGCCGGCCTGGCGGAGCTCTGCCGCGCCCGGCTGGTGCTCGACGCGGCCACGGGGCTCTACCACTGCCACGACAGCTTCCGGCCGCAGCCGTGGCGGCTGGTGTCGCTGCGCGGCGGCGCCGTCGACGGCGAGGCCGACCGGCCGTTTGCCATTGTCGACGTGGCCGCGCGGCCGCCCGTGGTGCTGGAGGAGCTCGAGGCCGAGCGCGCCACGTTTACGCTCTACGACGGGGCCATCTTCCTGCACCAGGGCCGCAAGTACCTGGTGCGCGACTTTGACCCGGGGCGGCGCGTGGCCGAGGTCGTCGCCGTCGCCGTCGACTGGACCACGCAGCAGCGCGACTACACGGACGTGGACGCGGTGGCGACCGAGGCCGTGCGGAGGATCAGCCCTTCTGGGAACAGCAGCAGCAGCAGCCACCCCCCCGGCACCGCCTACCTCGGCCGCATCCGCATCACGCAGGTCGTCTTCGGCTTCTTCAAGGTCGACGGCCGCGAGCGCATCCTCGACGCCGTGCAGGTCGACAACCCGCCGGTCGTGCGCGCCAGCCGCGGCACCTGGCTGGACGTGCCGGCCCGCGGGCTCGCCGTGCTGCAGCGCCGCCGCCTGCACGCCGCCGCCGCCATCCACGCCGCCGAACACGCCCTGCTCGGCCTGCTGCCCGCCCTCGTCGTCTGCGTCCCCGGCGACGTCCGCACCGAGTGCAAGAGCCACCGCAAGGAGTTCCAGCACCGTCCCGCCACCATGCGCCGCCGCCCCGCCCGCCTCGTCCTCTACGACGCCCGCGGCGGCCCCCGCGGCTGCGGCGTCGCCGCCCGCGCCTTTGACTTTGTCGACGTCCTCCTCCCCCAGGCCCTCGCCCGCATCGAGCAGTGCGCCTGTGCGGGTGGCCTGTCGACGACGACGACCACCACCACCACCACGGCCACGGCCGCCCGCGGCTGCTCCGAGTGCGTCGTCTGGCCCCACTGCGTCGAGGCCAACGCAGTCCTCAGCCGCGCCGGCGCCGTCGTCGTCCTCCGCGCCCTCCTCGGCCTCCCCATCGACGAGGACGCCCTGCCCCTGGGCCCCGAGCTCGGCATCCCCCCCGGCCCCGACTCCATCGTTCTGGCCCATCCAGTCCCGCGTGCGAGTACAGCGCCGGACGACAACAGCCGCGTGCCGTCCAGCGGTGACGTCGGCGATGGGGGGGGGGGTATCATAGGGGGGGGACCATCTCGGCTAATGTCACGTGACCCCGTGGATTAGTGAGCTGCCGAGGCCTGTCTTTGCGGAGATGCCAGAATGCAGGCGCCGATTACGACACTTTGCACTGCTGCGCTCCTTCTCTCCGTTCGTTCTCCGCTCTCCGCTCCCCGTCGTAGCTTCCCCACCACGGTACTAACACGTGCCTCGGCTGTTTACGTCAGCGAGCCGGAGCTTTCATCTGGACGACATTCTCTTCCATTAAGTCTGTGTTTCTGGACCGGATCTTTCTCCCCTGTCCCTCTGTCCTTTTTGTCTTTTGTTATTTTTCTTGGATCCCATCCTGTTCGTCTCGCCAACACCGCCATGGACGACACCGACGACCCCAAGGTGGTCCGCCTCTCGTACGAGGGCCGGCTGGCCGTCATCACCATCGACAACCCGACCAAGCTCGGCGCGCTGTCGCTGTTCCAGTACTACGACCTGGCCAGCAAGATGCGCGAGGTGGCCGCGCGGGACGACGTCTACGTGACGTTGCTGACCGGCACCGGCCGGTTCTTCTCAGCGTGGGTGGATGTGCCTTTTCCTACTCCACACTTGCTACTCTGACCACCTCTTTCCTCTTCCCTGCTGCTCCTCTCCTCTTTCCTCCTACCTTTTACTCCCCCCCCTCCCCCCCCCCTACTCTTCTCTATCTAACGTCCCAGCGGCGCCGACGTCACCCTCGGCCGCTTCACCGGCGGCGCCGGCAGCGAGGCCTACCTGCACTGGCTGCGGTCGTTTGTGGCGCTCAACCTCAACATTGCGCGCGCCTTTTACACGCATCCCAAGATCCTGGTCGTCGGCCTCAACGGCCCGGCCGTCGGCCTCTCGGCCGCGCTCATCGGCTTCGCCGACTTTGTCTACTGCACGCCCGACACCTTTCTGCTGACGCCCTTCAGCTCGCTGGGGCTCGTCGCCGAGGGCGGCGCCTCCGTCGGCCTCGTCCAGCGCCTCGGCCGCGCCAAGGCCCTCGAGGCCCTCCTCATGAGCCGCCGCATCCCCAGCGACGAGCTGCTCGCCGTCGGCTTCGTCAACGCCGTCTTTGCCGGCCCCGACGCCGCCGATCACGCCGCCTTCCACCGCCGCGTCCGCGCCGAGATCGACGCCCGCCTCGGCTCCCATCTCGTCGGCGACAGCCTCCTCGGCATCAAGAAGCTCGTCCGCGGCGCCGACGACGCCGTGCTCGACCGCCAGAACGTCGCCGAGGTCTTTGCCGGCCTCGACCGCTTCCTCACCGGCGTGCCCCAGAAGGAGTTCCGCAGGCTGGCCGCGGGTGAGAAGCGGCACAAGCTGTAGGGGTGGAGGGGAAGGGTGTAGAGGTGTAGGGGTGTAGGGGTGTGTAGGGGTTGTCCAGGGGCTGTTTAGGGGCTGTTTAGGGGCTGTTTAGGACTGCTGGGTTTAGAGTACTGCTGGGTTTCAAGTCGTCTGCTTCCTCACCGGTTCAAGCTGCAATCGTTCTCTCTATATCATGCGCTCTATCCGACACTGCCGTCCTCCTCACACCAGCTGTCCAAACAGCAGGCTCGTCTTCTTCCAGTGGTCCCGTGCCACCTTGGCTATGCGCTTTCGTGTCGCCTCGCCGTCCGCGTCCGTTCCCAGTCCACACCGCGTCGCCAGCACCTCTTCCAGTCCCGTCCACGGCCGATGCTGCACGGCCGATCCGAAACAGCAGCGCAGCCAGGCCGCGTCCACCAGCCACTGCAGCAGCAGATCGTGTCTCTGGCTGGCTGGAGGAGTCTGGTTGTTCTGGGTGTCGTTTGCCTTGCTGTCTTTGCTTTCGTTGTCCTCGCCGTCCTCCTTGCTGTCCTCCTCCTTCTCCCCCTCCTCCTTGCTGCCATCCTCCTTGTTGTCCTCCTCCTTGCTGCCATCCTCCCCTCCCACCATCCCCCCCCCCACCACCTCCCCCACTACCTCCCCCCCCTCCACCACCGCCGTCCACCGCTCCGCCAGCCGTGCCGCCACGTGTCGCTTCAGCGTCGCCACCGCCGTCGGACTCCACAGATCCATGCCGGCCCGGCTCATCGCCGTCGACAGCTCGCGCAGAAACCTGAACACGCCCGGCGACGGCCACGGCGGAAGCACGACGCCGCCCTGGCCGTCCCGGCCGTCCTCCAGCTCCCAGAGGCTGCGGCCGGCCACCGTCGTGCGCGCCAGAGCCGCCGCCTCAAACCGCGCGAGAGCCGGCGCCGCCACCGCGTCCACAATGGTCACGTGCAGCTCCGGGATGATGGCCAGGCCGAGCTGGGCCAGATCGCCTCCTCCGGCGCCGGGCTGCCGGCTGCGAATCTCGCGCAGCACCCGCACCAGGTACATGGCCACGGAGCCGGCCCTGCTGCCGGTCCCCGTCCCTTCGTGCCCCCCCCTCACGCCCGCCCACGCCGTCGCCAGCTGGCCGTCCAGATCGCCAAAGGCAGCCGCCAGCGCCGACGCCAGGCGGCCCTGCAGCATCGCCGGATCGTCGCGGCCCAGCTGCTGCTGCCGCTGCGCAATCGTGTCCTCGTCCTCGACCAGGCCGTCGCCAAACGCGTCGCCAAACGCGTCGCCAAACGCGTCGTCCATCTCCCACCGCTGCCGTCGCAGCTGCGCCACCACCGCCTCCACGTCGTCCACCACGTGTCGCCACGTCGCAAACGAGGCCACCGCGCGTGCCACCGCGTCGCTGCGTCCATGCAGCCGTGCCACCACGTCCCGCACAAACGGCACCGCCCCGGTGGAGAGGTCCGTGTCCAGGCCGCCCTCGCCGCCGTCGACCCCCCCCTCCTCCTCCTCCTCCTCCTCCTCCGGCCACAGGCTCGCGTGCCGGTCCGTCACCCCCTCCCGCCACGTCGCCACCGCCGCCGCCACCTCCGAGCCGACCAGCCGCAGCTTGTCCACCTTGGCCTCCACCACCTGCAGCATGTGCTCGCCAAACACCGCCCGCATCCGCTCCAGCAGCTCGGCCGGGTCGATGCCGCGCACCCGGCTGCTGTCGCGGATCCACAGCTGCAGCACCCGTCGCCGCATGTCCACGATCGCGTGCAGGTCGAGCTGCTGTCGCTGTCGCTGTCGCTGCCGTTGCCGTCGCTGCTGCTGCTGCTGCTGCTGCTGCTGCTGCTGCTGCTGCCCCCCCTCCAGCGCCCGCCGCAGTCCTGCCAGCACGGCCTCGGCCCCCCGCTCGGCCCACGAGGCCAGCATGTCGCGCGCCTGCGCCCCGTCCAGGTCGTCGTGCCGGATGTACGGCTTGAAGAACTGCACGTCGTCGCCGCACCACCGCCCGTACACGTCCAGCGCCAGGCCCTCCATCTGCCGCAGGCCCTCGTCGTCCAGCAGCGCCCGCCGCTTCAGCCCCAGCAGCGCCTCCGGCAGCCGGTGTGGCAGCAGCGCCTGCACGTCCAGCAGCGTCTTGGTGTACAGCGCCAGCCCGTCCAGCACCTTGTCCGTGCGGTCGACGTCCCCCCCCTCGACAGCCCCGTCGCCGCGACCGCCTTCCTCGCCTCCGTCCCCGCCCTCGTCCCCCCCGTCCTCCTCGTCTGCGTTCAGCTCAAACACGTGCGCCATCGCCTGGCTGCGCACGTGCAGCAGCTGCCAGAGCACGTCGTGCGCCCCCGACGTCGTCGCCAGGCTGTAGGCGCACAGCGCGCGCAGGAGGTCGTCTCGACGAGCCGCCGCCGCCGCCGCCGCCGCCGCCGCCGCCGCAGGCCGGCTGCCGGCATGCCCGGTGGCGAGCTCGCCCTCCAGCCCCTTGTGCTCACCGTAGTCGTCCCCCTCCTGGTCCGCTGTCCCTCTCGCCGTGACCAGCGCGAGGTAGTGCCGGTGGTGCACCGTCCGCTCCAGCACCTCGACCATGTCCCGCAGCCGCCGCCGCAGGCTGCCGAGCGTCTTCTTGGAGGCCTCGATCGAGGCCCGCACGGCCGGGTCTCTGATCGTCGCACCCTCCCGCTTCTTGTCTTGCGTCTCGTGGGCCGCCTCGCCCAGGCTGGTGATGAGCAGCCGGCTGAGCACCAGCACCTTGGCGGCCAGCACCAGCCGCTCGCCCCAGGTCTGCTGCGGCACGTCCGGCTTCTGTCCCTTGTGCTTCCGCGCCTTGGAAGCTTTCTGGCTTCCCGCCGGCGCCGACCGCGACAGCAGCCGCGCCGTCGTGCGGGCACACGCCGACAGCAGCCGCGCGCGCGCGGCCACGCTCAGAGCATCGCGGCCATCGCGGCCATCGCGGCCACGCCGGCCGCAGCCGTGCTCGTCGACAAAGGCGGCCAGCGCGGCCACCTTGGCGCCGACGACGGCGCGCCCGCACCGGCCGCCCATGCTGGCCAGCGTGGCCCGCACCGCGTCCATGTCGCCGCGCATCTGCACAATGGCGTCGGCCGTGCCCAGCAGCTCGCGGTAGGACCCGCCCACCTGCGTCCGCAGGCGCGCCGCCTTGTCGTCGACCTGCACGTTCAGCGCCTTGTGGATGGCGCGGATCTGCGGCAGCGAGTGGTTCGATGCAAAGATCTGGGCCGACGACGTCAGCAGCCCGACGTCCGGCTCGGATGCCGCCATCGGACGTGGGTGGGGCGTGTTGCTGAAAGAGAGAGGTGGGAATCGTCGGTCGGGTCGTGTTGTCCTGTCGTGAAGCTGTGCAGACTGAGAGAGAGAGAGACCGAGTTTGGAGAGCTTTGGCTGACGTTGGCAATTACCTGTCGAAAGCAAATGCAGCCAATCAGAGGCGAGTGGGGCTGCTCAGCACAAATACAGTGATCTACAGCACAGTCGGAAGGAGCTCTCCACTAATACAAATGCAGTGCAGTACTCCGTAGTTTCCAGTTGCACTTTTCACTTCACTCGTCCCAAACCCATGATGATATTCTTTTCCGTCTACACAAACCCATGCCGGCCGGCCTACGACAGCTTGATACTGCGCACCAGCCCCGTCTTGATACCCGTCAGCTCGCCCTTGTAGTCGTTGCGGTCGTTGCCGCCCTTGTACACGGCCCGCTTGCTCGCCATCTGCTTCGTCTTCTTCTCAAACTTGATCCGCTTCTTCACACGCGGGTTGTTCTTCTTCTCCTTCATCGTCCGGTGGCTCAGACCCTTGTTCTTCTCAATCTCCCACGTGATCTGCCGCCGCCCGTCCTCGTCCATGCCCATCACCGGCTCCACCCGCTCCAGCCGGCCCGCCTGCACCTCCGCCTTGCGCGCCGCCTTGCCGTCCATCTTCTGCCTGTGCGCCTTGACGAAGCTGTTGTAGTACTCGAGGTTTTCGTCCTTGTCGTCCCGCCGCCCGCCCTCGTCGCCCTCGTCGCCCTCGTCGTCCGCCCCCAGCTCTTCGCCCGGCTGGATGGAGTCCTGTCCCCGGCGCACCGCCGCCGCGTTGAGCCGCGCCTGTCGGTCCCGAAGTCGCTCGCGATACGGAATGTCCAGGTCGCCGCCTGCCTGGCCGCCCGCGTCTGCTCGCCGGTTGGCCTTCTGCATGATCTGCGACGTGTAGAAGCCCAGGCTCTTCTTGCGCTTGAGCTTCTCCTCCGCCGTGCGCGCGTCCAGCGCCTCCTCCTCGCCAAAGTCCGAGTCGACATTGCTGTCGCCGTCGCCGTCGCCGTTCTTGTTGCCGCCACGGCCGCCCGAGGCTGCGCCGGCGGCTGCCAGTGCGGCCCGCTTCTTCTTGCTCTTGGCGAGCTGGGTCGACAGGTCCGCAATCGACTTTTCGACCTCCTTGGACACAGCCGCGGCCCGCTTCTTTTCCTTCTTGTCCTTCTTGTCCTTCTTGTCCTTCTTCTGCTTCTTCTCGCCCACATCTTCGCTCTCGGCCTTCTTCGTCTTGGTCTTCTTCGACTTCTCCTCCGCCATGGACAGGCTGGCCGCCACGCCCTCGGGCAGAGGCAACGTGTCCGCGACCTGTGCCTTCTCTTCCGTCTTGCCCTTTCCTGCGCCGCCAGCTGCCTGGCGGCGTGCCTGAACGCGCTTGACCCATTCCCACGTCTGCCGGCTGTCCATGAGGTACTCCATCACCTCGTGGCTGTGCAGCTCCTCGGGGTCCATCAGGAACTGCGAGCCGCCCGGGTTGTCCCGCGTCGGCGCCATGAGCAGCGAAAAGTACAGCGCCATGGTGGACACGTAGCAGCCGAGGACGCGGTACTGGACGGCCTCGAGCGTGCTGCCCGCCTTGCCCTCGGCCAGCTTCTTGTACTCGTTGAGCAGCGGCTCCAGCTCGGCAAACTCGTCGCACATGTAGTCGAACTCCGGGTAGAGCGTCTTGAGCAGCTTGTAGCGCTCGTCGGGCGTCATGCTGTCGATCTCCTGCGCCGTCTTCATCGTCACCGTCACCACGGCACCGGCCGTCTCGCCTGCCTCTCCGGCGGCCGCGCCGTCCGTCGCCCAGTCGTCCGCGTCGAAAAAGTCGTCCGCCGTCATGCGCGAGAGCTGCTTCTTCTGCAGCCGGCGGGCCTCCTCCTCTTCCTCGAGCGCGTTGTCCTCCGTCTCGATCACCTCGCCGTCGTAGTACTCCTTCTTCGACGCGCCCCACCAGCCCTGGTCGCCGTCCTCGTCGCCAGCGGCATCTTCGCCGTCTGTCTCGTCATCGCTCGCGGCGGCCTTGCCCTTCTTTGCGCCGGCCTTGGCTTTCTTGCTGGCCGTCCTCCGATCATCCTCAGAGTCGTCCGAGTCGTCGGCAGCAAGCACCTCGTCGTCGGACAGCTCGAGGAACTCGTCTTCCTTTTGTTGTCTTCGCTGGCGCTTGGTTCCCGGCTCGTCGTCAAACATGATCTTGTCCTTGTCCAGGAAATACTCCTCCTGCTCGTCGGCCAGGTCTTCGTACGTGGTTGCGGGACCCAGCCGGGCATCGGCCGCGTCGTAGTCTTTTGGGCCCGTCGGGCCCGTCGGCTGTCTAGCCGCCTTTCTTTTCTTCGCCATGGCGTCTTTGGGCTGTGGAGGTGGATGTGGGTGAAAGAACGGGGAGATGAGTTTGTAAGTTAAATTGGGAAGAACGGGGAAGTTTTTTTCTTCTGATAACTAAGATACTTTTTTTTTGCTTATCGGGCTAGTTCCATAATACACGCTAGTCCTATCGTGGATTTGTTGGTGAAATATCTCTCTTAGATGTGCCAACATCGAGGTGAGACCTGTAATATGCTCTGTGTCCCTGGCCTTTTGGCCTGTTTTCTGAGAATTGAATAAACGCTTAATTTATCTTAGCTGTTGTTCTTCGTTTTGTTGCTGTTCCCCGACAGGAAAGAGCATCCAGGATTGATTACGCAACAAGTTGCCGTCTTCATCATGTATCGCCCCACTTTTCCAGGAGCTTGCATTCATAGAGAAACGAGCAGCTATTGCGAACTGTCCTGCACATCGCTCCATCCATATATCAAGCACAACCACATCGAGACTCGGTAATGCCGGCCTTTAGCACCACCTCGATTGCGTTGACATCTGCGGCCGTTGTTGGCTCGAGTGCAATTGTCAGCTCCGCCATGGGGTGGTTTGGCAAGAACCAGATGCCCGTCGAGGGCAAGGTGAGCACGCAGCGCGATGGAGACGGGGCCGAGAAGCAGGCTGCAGAGCACTGCTGACGCGCCGACAGACAGTCCTTCTGACGGGCGCGTCCGAGGGTATGGGCCGGTCAGTCGCCCGGCAGCTGGCGGCCCAGGGCGCCGACGTGATAGTGGTGGCGCGCAATGTCGGCCGTCTGGAGGAGACGGTTGCCGAGCTCAAGGTTTGTCTAGCCACTCTTTTCGTCCTTGTCATTCCTGCGGTGGGCATCCCCACTCATCCAATCCTTCTGACACGCCCTCGGACAGACGGCGGCCAAGTCGGACACGCAGCGCTTCCACCACATCGCGGCCGACGTGGCCGAGCCCAACTACGCGGCCGCGGTGATTGCGGACGCGCTGGCGTGGAACGGCGGACGGCCGATCGACGTTGTGTGGTGCGTGGCGGGCATGTCGACGCCGATGCTGTGGGTCGAGGAGACGCAGGCGGTGGCGCTGGCGGCCAGCCGGCGCAACATGGACGTCAACTACTGGGGCGCGGCCGAGATGGCGCACGCGATCCTGCGCGAGTGGCTGCGGCCGGAGGCCGGGCCGTACGCGGAGCCGCGCCACCTGGTGCTGACGGCGTCGGTGCTGGCGCTGTTTGCCGTCGTCGGCTACGCGCCCTACACGCCGACCAAGTGGGCGCTGCGCGGACTGGCCGACACGCTGACGCAGGAGACGCTGCTCTACTACGACACGAACCCGGTGCGCGTCAGCGTCGTGTTTCCCGGCACGATCCTCAGCCCCGGGCTGGCGCGCGAGAACGTCACCAAGCCCGACATCACGCTGCAGCTCGAAAAGGACGACCCGCAGCTGTCGCCCGACGCCGTCGCCGCCCAGGCCATCCGCGGCCTCCAGCGCGGCGACCACTTTGTCACCGTCTCCCTCCTCGGCGACCTCATGCGCTGGGGCTCCCTCGGCGGCTCGCCGCGCAACAGCCTGCTGCTCGACACGCTGGGCGCCTACCTCGTCGCCTTTGTCATGTTCTTTGTGCTCTGGTGGATCCACGGCGACATCCGCGCGTACGCCCGCAAGCACGGCCATCCCGCGACGTACGTGAAGAAGGCGTGAGAGCTCTGGACAGGGGAATACCCACGGCGGCAGTGTGGGGGCGTGCTTGCTGCACGTCTTTCGGTTTCTAGCAGGCCATTGCATCCAAGATATCTAAACTTTGCTATGCTTCAAGAGGTGATACTATGTACGGAGAAGATGTACGCAGACGAGAACCCTGACGTTGATGAGAACCCTGACGCTGATGAGAATCTTGGCGTTGATTACTCCCCCGTCATGTGGCTGATTACTAAGCACACAGCTCACACCCCTTTCCACTTGCCGAACTGCAGCCAGCGACGGTACAGATCGCGGAAGAGGGCGCGGCCGCCGGCGTCGACGGCGTCGTTGAGCAGCCGGCGGGTCTCGTCGGACGTGATGCCGAGGACGGAGAAGAGGCCGGGCTCGAGGGCCTCGCGCACGCCGCGGGCCACGAGCGCGCCGTCGATCTGCAGCTTGATGTAGGCGATGAGGACGAGGTACATGTGCTGGCCGGCAGACCGTTTGGCGGCGTCGGTGGCCGAGTGCAGCATGGGCGTAGCGGCGGCGCCGGCTCCGGAAGCTGTGCGGCGCCGCGTCATGGTGGCGACGGCCGCCGTCGACGGCTCGCAGACGAGCTCGAGCAGCCGCGAGAAGCGCTTTGCCTGGGGGGTCCAGCCGGCAGCAGCACTTTCGTTTCCGCCTCCTGCCTGCTGCTGCTGCTGCTGCTGCTGCTGCTGCTGCTGGCCGACCACCAGCCGTGCGAGCAGGGCCTGCAGCGTGGCCACGACCAGGTGGAAGCGGCCCTCGAGCCGCAGCCGATGGCGCTTGAGCACGGCCTCGACGAGGCTGCAGGCACCCTCGTACGTCACGGGGGATGCCCGCACGCTGCTGTTGCTGTTGCCGTCACCGTCTCCGTCGCCGTCGCCCCTGTCCAGGGCCACCGCCAGGGCCACCGCGCTCAGCGTGGCGTCAATGTTCCACTGTCCCATGGCGGCAGCTGCGGCCTTGTCGTCGAGCAGCAGCGTCCGCAGCGTCTGGGCCAGCAGCCTGGCCTCGGTGACGGTGGCCGCCCGCGGCAGCCTCTGAGCCAGCCGGCTGTGGACGGTGCCCAGGTCGAAGCCGCTGGCCGCCTTTGCCGTGGCCGCGCCCGGCAAGTCTGGACCGTTAGCGCAGGTGGACCAATGTGGAAAAGGAAGAAAGTATACACACCGAATAGGCGGCCGAGCAGATGCTGGATGGCCAGGAGCTGTGCGACCGGCGTCGGCTCGTCGTCGAGGGCAGCAACGAGCTCCTGGACGTACGCGAGCAGCGACTCCCGGCTGCAGCCCCGGGTCTCGCCGGCGAGGTAGTCCCGCAGGAGGTCGCTGTCCACGAGGACCGAGGCGGCCGTCCACGCGACAGCCTCGCCGTCCTCGCCGTCCTCGCCGGCCTTGTCGTCGAGGCTGTCGTCTGCAAACAGCCCCGGGAAGCGCACCTCGCGTCGCGGCCCGTCGTCGCCGCGCAGACACCGGGCGATCACGGCCTTCCACTTCCAGCCGACCTTGTGGTTCTGGCCACACAGCCGGTCCGCCGTCGTCTTCATCTGCCGCGCCAGGGATGCCAGGCCCTGCTGCTCCAGCAGCGTCTGCATGTCCTGCCTGCCGTCGGCCATGGCCGCGTCCAGGGCGAGCAGGAGCGGCAGCGTCCGGCCGTCGGCTGCCGGGCTGCTGCGGACGGCCTCGGCGCCTCCTGTCATGTCCGTGTCCTCGGTCTCTTCCAGCGACTGCCGCAGCTGGCCGACAACAAGCGCGGCCAGCGTCTTCCGTGCCCCGTCCACGTGTGCCGCGCCCAGCTTGCCGGCTGCCATGTTGTCGACGGCCGACAGCGCGGCCGGCAGCAGGATGAGCCGCAAAACGGCCGAGGGAGCGGCTGCCGAGACGCGGTCGAGCACGGCCTCGCGATGCCGGTTGTCTCGCGCTTCCGAGTCGGCCAGGCTATGCTTGAGGGCCGCCACGGCCACACATCGGTACCGGTCCAGCAGTCCCAGAGCAGCCGGCAGCGTCACAGAGCCGGCGGCGGCCTCAACCATGGCGCCGAGCCATGCAAGGCGGTCGAGGTCCATATCCTGCACACTGTCAGAATCGGGTTCGAGCACGGTCCATCACGCAGAGACTTACCTCGACAGTCCGCTCCCTGGTGACCCGGATCAGCAGATCCAGCACGATCACGGCGTCCCCGACCGTCCACGGCGGCCGGTCCCCAGCCGGCTTCTCGTCCGGAAGGAGGGCCGACACAACGCGCTCGCGCAAGCGACGAGGAAGGAGGTATGCCGGCGTGCGCAAAAGCCCTCCGGCCGCCTCGTGCCATAGCTGTCCCCTAGAGCTGCCGGCCTCTTCCAGGTGCTTAATGTACTTTTCCGTGATGAAGCCGGTGGCCTTGTCGTTCTGCAGACCTATGAAACCTGTCCCACCAGTACTCTCGAGGCTGGACTGCCACGGCAACAACACGTCGAGGACCGCAGCCGGCTCTTTGCTGCTCCTTGTCATCTCACTACAGCAACAAGGTCAGCTATCCGGCCGCTCTCCATGAAAGACAAGCAGAGGCCTTGCACTTACTCCATGAACCGTGACGAGCCGCACAACATCCACGCCAGGTACGTCGCCAGGGTGGCAGTTCTGGAATCAAAGACGCCTCGGCACAGGTCGGTCGTCTCGTCGTAGGCAGCGACGCGGCGGGTGACCTCTTGCAGGAGCGCCGGCCTGTCGTCGTCGTCAGCCAGGCCGGCCAGCTCGGCCCGGAACTGGCCGAAGAGGGCCCAGGTGGTGTCGCGGGCCTCCTGCTCGACCGTGCCGCCGAGCTTGAGGGCCATCCAAAAGGCAAAGGCGCAGACGAGCGCCTCGAACGTGAGCTCGCTCAGGGGAGCCTCGGCAGCACGCCGCAGCGACGGCTGGACGGCCGCCCAGACGCCCTCGGCGGCGACAGGGTCCAGCCAGGCGAGGGAGCGCCGGATCAGGCGCCAGCGGACAGCCAGGATCTCGGGGGCGAGGTCCGCCGGCAGGTCCGCGCTGCCGGCCACGGCGTCCACCATGCGGGTGCCGACGGCGTCCTCAAACTCCTCGGTGCGGATGCCGGCGCTGATGGCGTCCAGCACGACGAGCCTGCACACGGCCGCCGACGTGGCGTCGTCGGCATCAGCCGCGGCCAGCCGGTCCGTCTGGTCCAGCTGGTCCAGCTGGTCCAGCAGGTCCAGCAGCTGCGCCCTGGTGAGCGCCGTCTGCAGGGCGTCAGCCACGGCCGCGCGGATGGCCCTGTCGAGCCAGACGCCCTGGGCGGCGCCGCTCTGGCAGAGACCTGTGCACCAGCGCGCGACAAAGGCCGGCAGGCTGCGCGCGTGGGCGGACCCGCGGGCGAGCGCGACGAGAAAGGCCGACACGGCCCGGCGGTCGGACGGCGACGCCGGCGGACACGTCGCCAGGCTCGCGAGCACGTCGTCCAGCAGCTGCGCGCCGGCGGCCGCGACCAGAAAGGCGTCGGCGTCGCACCGCGCCACGGCCGCGACCAGCCGCCAGTCGGTGGCCGTGATGCGCATCGCCTCGGCCGCCGCCCGCTCCGCCCTCCTCTGCCTGCGCACCTTTTTCGGCTGCGCGCCCGCCAGCGCCGCGTGTCGACACACGTCCTGCAGGCTCTCGCGCGCGGGCGCGACGCCGTGTCCCGCCGCCCCGTCCAGCAGCCCGGCCAGGATCTCGTTGCGCGCCGCGGCCGAGAGCGTCGGCGCCGTGTGCAGCGGCTGCTGGATCGCGTCAAAGGCCGCCTGCAGCCACAGCTCGCCGTCCCGGCTCGTGCTGGCGGCGCCCACGACAATCATGCGCGGCGCCTCCAGCGCCAGGCGGAACAGCACCAGCGACAGCGCCTCGTCGCCGGCCAGCGAGTCGCGCGCCACCTCCAGCGTCTTCAGGTCCTTGTGGTTCAGATACGCCGACCGCGCCGGCAGCACCACGTTGTTGGTCAGGAACCGCTGCAGCCCCGCCGCCCAGCGCTGCCGCACCTCGCTTCCAACCATCGCCGTCGTCGCCGTTGTCGTCGCTGTGCTGCCAGACACGTCGAGCAGCCGCCGGAGCATGCCGCAGCCTTCCAGCGTCATGTTCATGGCCACCTCGGGCGGGTCGGCCGGGCTCTGCAGCCGCAGATCCCAGAGGGCGGAAAAGGTCGCAATCCAGGCCGCCTGGCCGGCGAGAGGCCCCGCCGCAACGGCGCCGCCACTCTCGTCCTTGTCCTCGTCGTCGCAGTCGTCGTCCACACCACCCATGTCCGTCGTCAGCGCCAGTCGGCACACGCGCAGCAGCGGCACCAGGAGCACCATGGCATCCGTGGCCGACGTGCAGAAAAACGACTTGATCTGCTCGGCGCCGATGCGGTCGTGCGACGAGTGCAGGGCTCCCTGGCGCGTTGCCGTCGTCGTTGCCGTCGTTGTTGCTGCTGCTGTCGCTGTCGCTGTCGCCATCGCCGTCGTCTTGGCCTCGTCCAGACGGGCCAGCAGCACGCGCAGGGCGCCAAAGAGGGCCGCCGCCGAGACGAGGCACTGCTGCGGCTCGCGCAGCGCGTCCAGGTCGAACCGTGCCGCCTGCCACCTCTTCCGCTTCCGGGGGTTCTCGCCCTCGTTCTCGCTCCTGCTCTCGTTCCCGTCCGCCTTGGCCGGCGGCCGCGCGTCCAGGTCCCGGGCCGTCTGCTGCAGGATGGCCACAAAGCGACGCTCGGCCAGCGTCTTGGCCAGCGTGAAGAGCGGGATGCGGCGGAAGAGACTCGCCAGAATGTGCCATGTCAACGGCCAGCGGCGAATGGTCTCGGCCGAGGCCGAGGCCGCCGTGTTCTTGAGGATCCAGCGCAGCGCCACCTCCTCGGACGCATAGAAGCCGCCATGTCCGTCGGCAGACGTCGCCGCCAAGGCGTCCCACAGCCGCTCGAGTTTGCTCGCCGTCGTCTCCGAACCGCCTTGGTCCAGAGACCGGGCCGTCTTCAAAAGGGCGGCCGCAGCCATGTGGAAGAAGCAGGGAGGGATGCAGTCGCGGGTAGAGCCCAGGAAGTGTATGATATGCTTCAACAGGCCAGTATGCACTCTGCTGTCCAGCCCTCGTACACGCAAAAATCGATCGTGTCGTTTTTTGGATCCTATACGTTTTTGAGGCCCCACTAATAATCCAAATTGAAGCTCAGGAAAAAAAAAGATTAAAATTCTGCCGGCATCTTGGGACAGCTGCCCGTCCACACCCAACTCACCGCCTTCGGACCGCTGTCGAATGAGCGCGAAAAAAAATATAGCCGGTTTGGTCCGCGTCTGCGCGATTCTCCAGCGACGAACCAACCATTCTCACGACCTCTCTCAACCCCTGGGTCTGTTCCAACGCGGCCGTCTTGCACCGGACATTGTCTGCCATCGAGGTGGGTTCTCGCCTTGTCCGCTCCTTCTCTCCGCCCGGCTGCTCTGCCAATTCCTAATCCTAGCTTTGGGGGCAACTCCCGGCAGCTTCCGTCTGTTTTCCTCTTCCGGCCAAAAGCCTCTCTCGTATTTCAATTGCGAGCCTAGATCGACACCCTCCCTTTTGTCCGCCCCCGCGTCACGCCACATCACGACCATGTCTGACACTCCAGCACCGGCACCAGTACGGAGCGTGGTTTCGCGGCCCGTGAGCGAGGCGCTGCTGAACGAGAAGGTGGGTGGCTTCTTGGCGACTCGGAATCGCACCGCATGGTCCAGTGGGAGGGCGCAGCTGCTAAAATGATGCCACAGTGGGACCACTGCCTGTCCAACCTGGTGATCAAGTCGGCCCTCGGCCTCGGCTTCGGCGTCGTCTTCTCCGTGCTCCTGTTCAAGCGGAGGACGTGGCCGGCCGTCATCGGCGTCGGCTTCGGTGCCGGCCGGGCCTACGAGGAGTGCAACTCGGCGCTCAAGCAGGCGGCCAAGGACATCCGGAAGACCGCATAGGGGCATTCGAAGCGAACTTTACAAGAGGCGGAGCATCAGGGCGGCAGGAGGTGGCAGGCCGACGCTGACTCTCTCTCCCCCTGTCGTCGCCCGCCTTTTCCTTGCATTGTATAAAAGGACTTTCTTTTGTCTTGATAAAGGGAGACGGAATGCTAGATCGGTGTTGTCCAAAAATACGTTCCGATGCCCCGTCACCACGGCAGTCTCATGTACACCAGACGCAGCAATTCGTTCCAGCCGGAAGGTCCTGCGATCCACGCTGCGTTCCTATCCTGTCCCCATTCTCCTCGACATATCGCGCATACAAGAAGACGAACAAAACGCCGTGCCTAGGCCAACGATGTGGCTCCATATCCATTTCGATATGCGCAATTCAAATCCCCCAGTCCTTCCACTATCCAAAAGACGTGTGTAAACCTCATGGGGAAACAATAAAAATAGCAAAAAATAGCATACCTCGTAACATAGCCAGACAGATCCAACATGGCGCGGCAGATCACATAATCGTGCAGCAGCCGCGCAGAAGCTTTGGCAGGCACTTGACCACGGCCTTTTCGATCTCCTGTTCGAGCTGGTCGTTGCCCTGCTGTTGCTGTTGCTGGTGCTGCTGGTGCTGCTGGTGCTGCTGGCTGTGATGTTGCTGCTGGCCGGCCGCGTAGTTGGGCTGGGTCTGGGACTGGTAGCCACCGCCGCCGCCACCGCCACCGCCACCACCGCCACCGTAGCCTCCCAGGTGCCCCGACGGCTGCTGGGGCAGGGGCGGCGCGCCGCTGACGGCCCCACCCTGCAGGTTGACGTAGATGCGGCCCTCGTTCTCCTCGGTGGCGCACTGCAGGCCCAGCTCGCCGCACAGCTTCTCGACCGCCGGCTTGATCTTCTGGACGTGGTTGGCGCTGTGGTTGCCGCGGCCGACGATGACGTGCAGGTGCGTCTGGCCCTGGGCCTGGGCGGCGCGGATGCGCTGCTCGACGATGCGCTCGGCCTCCTCGACGTACTGGCCGTGCAGGTCAATGGTGTCGCCGGCCACCCGGCTCACCGCGTTGTTCTCTCGGAAGATGTAGTCCGAGGCCTGCCGGTTGTAGTCGTCCATGGCGGCGGCGTGGCGCTTGCCCTCGGCCGACAGCGTCTTGGCGGAGGCGCCATCGCCGCGCTCGTACGCCTGGTGCGCCTGTCCCGGTGGAAGCGGGCGTCAGCAGGGGCGGCGGAGGAGGCAGCAGGAGCGGTTGGAGAGAGAGAGCACACGACAGGCTCGGGCTCACCTTGTCGAAGCAGGAGCTGCGCTTTGCAGCCTCCTGGCGGGCGAGACCACGGAGACGATCATATTCAGCCTCGGCGTCGTTTCCGGCGCTGTGGTTAAAGGCTGGGGGGGGGGGGGGGACAGAGCAGGCACGGTCAGCAATAGCGGCTTCCGGAGCACGGAAAGAGACGGCTGAAGAAAAGAAAGGGGGAGAGAAAGGGGGAGCCGTGGCTTACACCGCTCGCCCAGCTGTGTCATAGGAATAGCTGAAGAAGCCATGGCGTCGGGCGTGTCCGCAAAGACGTCGTCGTGGCGCGGCAGAAAACCAATGGCGGAGACGCGGGCTATCCGGGTCCAAATTCTGTCGCACAGGTGTGAGGCTCGCGGACTTGGACGGGCTGAGAGAGAGGGACGCAGACGACGCGGATGGGCGTATAGGGTTCAGCAAGGACACAATGCAGCCACGATGCTATCTCGAATGGGCGTGTTTGGTTTGGACCCACTTTTAGCCCTGCGCCTCAAGATTCATTGGTGGATGACCAGCAGAGCTGAAAAAAGAGGGATCAGCCACAAGGAGAAAAAGACCCGGCGCCCCGATTGAGTTTGGAGAAGGGGAGAATGCAAGGAACAGCACTGTGAGTGGCCGGCAGCGCCTAGCGGGCGCCTACTGTTCGCGGCTGACCGGTTCTCCTGATACATAGTAGCAAGAGGCGATCGCCAGCAGGAAAAGGGAATTAAAAAAGGGGATAAAATACGTCAACACCAGAACCTTGGTTGTTTTAGCTGCTACCGCTGGCCGCGCCGCCAAAAAAAAAAAAAAAAAAAAGGGAGGGAGGGCCTGGTCGCGGCGACTACGGAGAAATAGTTGTTCTATCGCAGTGCATCGCGCCCTAGAGCCGGCTGGCTGCAGTGCTGATCCTGCTCCTCCCCCAGGAAGTCGAGAGGGATTCCAGTCGAGACAGGGCCCTCTACAGTTGTCAGGACGGTACAGCAGCGTGCAGCAATGCACAGCAATGCAGCAACGCACAGCAATGTACACCAATGCAGGCCTTGCCGGCCACGGCATACGACGAATGCATACACGACGACAGATGTGCGAGAAGGGGGCGCTCCGACATGCTGCTGTATCTTGTGCTTTGCAGAGGACGAGTCCCACCAAACGCGTCGCGCGGCTGGCCGCCATCGTGTCCTCTGTCCTCTTGAGCCATCCGTTGCAGCCGACAGAGAGGCGTCTGCTCACATCGTGCGTCTTACGAGTACTCGTAATACCTTGCGCCCTCGTATGCATTACGGCTTCTAGAATATTGAGCACTAGCTCTGTCGTCGTTGTGTTGCTTTCCGCTCGCAGAATTGGCCTAGTTTAGTGTCATCATTTTTCTCATTTTCATCCGCCCGCCATGGGTTATGCAAAAAAAAAAAAAATGTAAAAGTCAGGTTACATGTCGCGAAGCAACCGGTTCGCGCTGGGCAATGGGTTTCGCTCCCTGGCGGTTTCAACCAAAGGCGAAATGCTATTGCTCCTGATGGCAGGAACGGGAAAGCGGAAATCGGAGACTGGAAACTGGAAACCGCAAAGCCTGTTTCCCTCTGCGCGAACCATGGCTTCCAGAAAACAATCACAAGGGGATTGACGGATGCAAATAAGATGTGATACATCGAGCAGGATCACCTGCTCGTAGGGTTTGCGCAGGTCATTCATCAAATCTCTGCTCCGCCATACCCACACAGCTACATAGTATGCGTCAAAGCGGTGGGCCATCTCCATCCTGCCTGTTCCCTATCCACCCGCAAAGCACCACTGGCGAAACGTGGTGGCATGGTTGCGGCCGATGGTAGGCAGCTCGTGGGAGATGTGCCAATCCGAGGGTCCTGCACGAGAACGGACGCGCGACTATGTATACTATGTAAGATACATGAAAGTCATCGAGGTCTATTTGCAGGGTCGGCTGCGAAACAGCCGGTCACAAGAGGCGGTAGAGAAGGGGCAAAAGGGCAAAAGCAGCGTTTGAGAGGGAAACACTGGCAGGCCCGCAGACAAGTGTGATAGAGAGAAACAAGTCTTCTCGTACGAGTATGCATACCCCGTACGGCGTGCAAACGGGACCCGCATTACAATATAGGACAAGCGGTCGTTTCAAGGCTGGAGAGGATCTGGCGACAAGCCTCGACTGACTAAGGATCTTGAGACAGAACTGGGCAATAAGCACGGCGTATTCTTTGCGCCTCCTTACTTTCCTGCCGCAGGCAAAGATATTACGACTAGATATCTTATAACTCATTACGGAGCAGACAGGAGCGGTGTCCCAGCCCCCCCCCCCCCCGGGGGGCTGGACCGCCGTAAAAATAGACAGCAGAAGCCCGTCTGTTTTCGCTTCCTTGACTTCGACAGAGAAAGTCTGGGCTGTTTGGCTGTCGTCATCCCCTTCACGTCTCCGTGTGTCTCACAATGTTGCCATAATGGGGAGAGAAGACTCCGGCAGCGCAACCCAGAGAAGCGAAAGCTGAACCAAGCCTGGCGACGATACGATCCAGCTGTTCTGGCAGGGAGGACTAACCGCATTGTGACAAGGAAATCAGAGACGATGGAATTGGTTTAAAAAAAAAAAAAAAAGCCCCCAAGTGCTAAAAGTGGATCCCGGAAGGTAAGAAGCTTTGGGACATCTTTGGAGCGGCCCCCCTTTTTAATATTATTATTATTATTTGCATGTACAATTCGGCCATGAGTAATGAACATGAACGGCTCGTATAATTATTTGGACCTTTCTCCGGTCTGCAATGGCTTGGGCTCCGATCTGCAGAACCACAACTTGTAAGATAATGTGAGACGGAACCGTCTGCGCGCTCTGAATCGCCCAGAGCGTCCCTGAAAAGGGCTTGTGCTGCGTCCCAGGTACAGGGTACCTGTCAATGCATCTCCAGGATAGTGCCCGTGGACCATTGGCTGCTGCCAGACGGCGCCACCTCTTTTCCTGGTACCGTCAGAGGTCCGAGCATGGGCAAGGATGGGGTACGGAGTACAGGGTACATCTGGCCATCCATCGCGCCCATCCGACTTTGCGTCACTGGCCGCTCCCTCTGCTTCTCTCCTTGCTCCTTGTCCAACTTGTCCGTCTTTGCCGTTTGTCAACCGGCACGCAGCTGCACGGGACGTCACACCCAGAAGCAAGCACAGCTGGACACTTGCATAAGCGCGTACAGCCTGCGTCCTGGCCCGCTGTTTGGCCTCTGCAAAATTTGGCGTGTTTGCGTCGCAATCGAAACAGACCCTGCGAGCCGGTGAGCCTGCGAGCCCGCGAGCCTCTGCCTCCCTCTGCGAACGTCTGCGCACCGCTGCCTCGTCTTCTTCTGTCGCTGTCCTCTCGCGCGTCCCGAGATCCGAGTGCTAGTACGAGGACGATGCCATGCACGACGTAGGATGCCTCCATTCCGTGCTTTCTCCTTTAATGCGGCTAGCCCGCTGAAGCCTGCCCTGCTAGGGAGTGGGACCCCGCTAACCCACAGCCTGTAAGGAACTGGGCTCAGGAGTGATAATTTGCAAGAGTACGAAGTAGTGCACTGTCGAGCCCGTTACTACCACCTGTGGGCTACATATCGTAATTCCGTACAGTGTATACGAGCAGGCGAACCGTACGCTCAACCCCCTTTCTGCCGGCTAAGCCGTTGCCAGTCCAGTTATGGCCTGCCTGTTCATTAACCCACCATCATTTTAGCGCTCTTTTTTCGGCCTTCTTCCCCCAACTAACCGTCCTCTCATCTGTTCCGCCACCAATAATCTCCCGTTCCTCCTCCACCTTTTTCTCTTGTCAATTCTCTCTTTCCCCTTTCCCTTTCTCGTCTTCACCGTCTCTCACCATCACCACCACACCCAACCTCCTTTTAGTCTATCTGCCGCTGAATTTCGCTCTTTTTTTTTTAATTTCCTATTCTTTATTCCCTATTTTCGGTTTTTCTTTTTTTCCCTTCTCCGCCATCTCGCCAACCATCCAACATCGGTGTTCCCTCCTTTTCACGCCGTTGTATCACAGGCCGGATTGGTTCTCAGCGAGCCGCCTTTCATCCCTTCGATCAAACGCTCAATCGAGCACACCCATCTGACGGGTAAGTGTAAACAGCCAGGCAATCAGCGCCCTGCCACCGTCCATCTCTCGCCATCCCGCCGTGTCTCGCTCTCCAATTGTCCGATTTCATACCATCGAAACATCGCCAATGAGACACTGGTTTCCCCTTCGTCGCTCTTTTCAACCCCTTTTCCAACCGTTACAATCATCCTTGCCCTCCTTGCCACCCTGCTCTACTCTGCCCTCGCTCAGACAACAACTGGCTCTCAGCTTCTACGCGCGCGTGACAAAAGCAAACTAACAAGGCCGGCAGTAACGCCCATCTTCCGTCCGAGCTCAAACACCCTTCGTCTGCAAATCGGACCGACGGTTTTCTCCCGCTCTTTTCTTTAGCGTCTGCACAAATCCCGAATCGTCAAGATGGGCTGCGGAATGAGCGTGGAGGAGAAGGAGGGCAAGGCCCGGAACGAGGAGATCGAGAACCAGCTGAAGCGCGATCGCATGCAACAACGAAATGAAATCAAGATGCTCCTTCTGGGTATGTGCTCTCTCTCTCTCTCCCTCTCTCTGTCCGCTAGGAAACGCTCGCGACCTGTAGCTAACTCGCTGCAACAGGTGCTGGTGAATCCGGAAAATCGACCATTTTGAAGCAGATGAAGCTGATCCACGAGGGCGGATACTCACGCGATGAGCGGGAATCGTTCAAGGAGATCATCTACAGCAATACCGTCCAGTCGATGCGCGTCATCCTCGAGGCTATGGAATCCCTAGAGCTTCCCCTGGAGGACCAGCGGATGGAGTACCACGTGCAGACCATCTTCATGCAGCCCGCCCAGATCGAGGGCGAGGTTCTGCCGCCCGAGGTCGGCAACGCCATTGAGGCTCTGTGGAAGGACCGCGGCGTGCAGGACTGCTTCAAGCGGTCACGCGAGTACCAGCTGAACGACTCTGCCCGATAGTAAGTTCGCGCCCATGGCTGCTTCTCCTGTTTTGTCGCCGTCTTCCCCCCTCCCCCCCCCCAGCCGCTTACCTGTCCCTAGCTACTTCGACAACATTACCCGCATCGCCGCCCCCGACTATATGCCCGACGACCAGGACGTGCTGCGCTCGCGTGTCAAGACCACGGGTATCACCGAGACGACGTTCATTATCGGCGACCTGACCTACCGCATGTTCGACGTCGGTGGCCAGCGGTCGGAGCGGAAGAAGTGGATCCACTGCTTCGAGAACGTCACAACCATCCTCTTCCTGGTCGCCATTTCCGAGTACGACCAGCTCCTGTTCGAGGACGAGACGGTCAACCGCATGCAGGAGGCCCTGACTCTGTTCGACTCCATCTGCAACTCGCGGTGGTTCGTCCGGACGTCTATCATCCTGTTCCTGAACAAGATCGACCGGTTTAAGGAGAAGCTTCCCGTCAGCCCCATGAAGAACTACTTCCCCGACTACGAGGGTGGTGACGACTACGCCGCTGCCTGCGACTACATCCTCAACCGCTTCGTCAACCTGAACCAGCACGAGACCAAGCAGATCTACACGCATTTCACTTGTGCCACCGACACGACACAGATCCGCTTCGTCATGGCAGCTGTCAATGGTATGCATTGTCCCCCTCTCCGTTGTGGCCAGCGGCCAGGCGTGGATGCTAACCGGCGCCCCAGATATCATCATCCAGGAAAACCTGCGTCTCTGCGGGCTGATCTAAACGTACAAGCTGCTTTCTCTTACTTTCCTTTTGTCTCACTATATACCCGAACGATGGCCGACGGAAGAACGCCGGATATGTTCCGACTAGTCCCGCACCGCTGCCGTCCCATCCGCTCGTTACCATCTCCCTACTCCCGCGACGATTCCCGACGATTGCAGAGAAACCGGTTTTTTCTTTCCTCGCACGCCCCTCGAGTAATATCGTGTCCCATCTCGTCATGACCGCTGGCCTAACACCCTTTTATTACGATCACCGACTCTGAACGGCTTTCATACTGTCACACTGTTGCGATTTTTTATATTATTTTCAGGCGAACTTTTCATCCCTGTTTCGCCTGTTTTCCGTTTTGCGGTGCGCGAGGAGATGTGAGGCAGAGACCTGACGGGAGAGGGGGCACAAACAACCAAAACCACATCAAACGAGCTGATGCTGTACCACAAACCAAACAAGGAGGCGGAGAGGGGAAGAAATGGTGAGAAGATATAAAGTGTATGTGGGAGAGGTGGGATTTCTTCGCCATTATTTTGTATTTCTTGTCCTATATTCGCTTCCTGCCCTCAGATTTACTATGGATTTCTTTTTGATTTTCGATGCGCATTTTTGGAAGTAAAAGGGGCAAGGGAAGGCTCGATATTCTTGTTTAATTACGACAGAGTTTTGTGTTTTTATGCGTTTTGCTGCGTTCTTCCTCCTCCATGTCAACGATTTTACATTTCTTTTACAAGTCGGGTGAAGAAGGGAAGAACACGAGAAGGACAGGCAGGTCTAGGCGGCAAGCGAGTCGATACGGGGTTCTTTTTTGATAGTCGCCTTTTTTTTTCATCATTCTGTCGAAGGGCCGTCGCTTGGGGAGAGAGAATATAAGAGTATACATACCGCTTCGAATCAACTTTTTCCTTGTCTCTTTTCGCGTCTAAACATGTCACCGCCCGAGAGATAGATGAACAGGAGATGAACAAGAGAAGAACATATGTATCCGTCCACGTTCCGCAAATCGTATTGAGTGTGTGTAGCCCACTTGTCCCGTCGTTCCTCCACGTTCCCGTCCAGCTGTCCTCCTAAACGCCTGGGAAAAGCAAAGGTGCAAAGCTATATATATACTACAACCTGTTTCCGTATCTTATAACCCCAATATCCCGTGCCGTCCCGATGTGTCTCTGTCCAACGAAAGCGACACCCGCGCATTGTATTTCCCATCCATTCTTTGTCTCTGTCCTTCTCCCGTCCTGACCGGCGTCACATGTCGTCTGAAGAGCCCCGGAGGCTGGGATCAGGGCCGTGGTCGCCCTCGCCGCCGCCTGCCTGCTGTTGTGCCAGGGCCAACGCTGCCTGCTGTTGCTGTTGCTGCTGCTGCTGCTGTTGCTGCTGCTGCTGTTGCTGCTGCTGCTGTTCTTGTTGCTGCTGTTCTTGTTGCTGCTGTTCTTGTTGCTGCTGTTCTTGTTGCTGCTGTTGCTGGCTCTGCCTCTCGCCCTCTCCGTACCGCACAATGGCCAACGCCAGCTGCTTCGCGGCGATCTCCACCATCATGAGATCACGCGCCCGTCGGTCGGCGCCGCGTACCTCGGCCAGGGCCTGGTCGACCACGAAACCGATCAGAGACGAGTCCCCTCCGACAGGACCCGCCGCCGCCGCCGCTGCTGCTGCTGCTGCTGCGACTGTCGTGCCCCCGGCACCGATCTCGCCAGGGTCTCCGCGGGCCGCGTCTTCGCCCAGGATGGCGGCGGCCAGATGGAGGCCGAAGCCGCCAAAGGAGGGATCGCCGACGTCGTGATGGACACCGCCCGTGCCGTTGCCGTTGGTGCTGCCGCTGCTGCTGTTGTGGATGTGCTGCACGGCGGCGGCCACGGCGGCGGCGGCGGCGGCGGACGGCGGCAGCGGCGGCGGGTGTGGGAGCAGGGCGCCGGCGGTCGAGCGGTGCGCGTGCGCCAGGCCCAGGGAGGCGGCGGTGGCGTCGACGCCGCCAAACGATGCCGGATGCACCAGGCGCGGATCGATGGGCGTGGGCGATGCCAGGGAGCCGCTGCCGCTGGACGACAGGTGGTGTCGCTGGTGCAGATGATGGCTGGTCTGCAGAGGCGTCTTGGCTTCTGCCGCTGTCAGCAGGGGAGAGGGCAGGACACGGATGACGGGGAAAGAAAGGGAGCTGGCTGCAGGGCCACCCACCGTGAAAAGAGCAGCGCGCTCCGGACGCGTTGAACCAGCAGTTGGCGCAGCTTCCGCACATCTGTCCGTCGACGACGACGCAGGCCGTCCACGGGCCGTGGCCCTTGTGGCAGTTCTTGCACGGCACGGCGGCGGCCTCGCCGGCAATGTGCGCAAACAGGGCCTCGACGTTGCTACGGCGGGCCAGGTTGAGCTGCTGCTCCGGGCGGCGCTGCTGGGCTGGACGCAGCGCCGGCTCGCGGGCCAGACGCTTGGCCAGCGCGCTCTCGATGAGCAGGCGGTCGTAGCCCGAGTCGATGGCCATGCGCTCCGTGTTCGCCGGTGCTTCTGCTGCTGCTGCTGCTACTTCTGTCATGGCTGGCTGTGGCTGCATCGGACGCAGGCTGCTCTGTGCCGTCTGGTCGTCGCCCGCAGAGAGGCCGGAGTGAAGCCGCAGGGTGTCGGGGTCGCCCATGGCCGTGCTGGCGTGGTTGTCGTTGTCGTTGTCGTTGTCGTCGCCATGGTCGCTGTTCGTGTGGGCGTCGTCGGAATTGGATGCTGTCGCTGCCGCTTCGGCCGCCACGGCTACTGCTGCCGCTGCTGCCGCTGCTGCTGCTGCTGCTGCTGCCGCCAGATCCATGTCCACGTCGCCGTCGTTGCTGGATGGCACCGTCCCCGCCTGCTGCGACGTCTCCATCGTGATGCCGCCTCCGTCTTCGCTGCTGCTGCTCGCGATGGCGCCCACCGTCGGCATCCCGTCCACCTCGTGTGCGCTGCTGCCGCCGTCGGCGTGGTGCCCTTGCCCTCTGCTCTTGTCGTCCAAGGCCGCCTCGTCCAGATCGAGCATCTCGCTGTCGACCGCCACGTCGCCCGCGCCGCCGTCCTCGTGGATGTATTCGCCCGCCACTGCGTCGAGGCTGCTTCGGCTGTCCGCCTCCCCGTTCGGCCCAGCACTGCCGTCGCCAGCACCGCCGCCGCCGTACTCAAACTTTAGGTCTTCTGCTGTCGTGTCTGCATGGTCGTGGTGAAAGTGCGTGTCCTCCAGCTGCTCGTCTGTCGTCGTGGCTGCTGCTGCGGGCGGTGATGCCGATGACAGAGCTGCGGCGTCGTCGTATGCATGCGGCTGCTGCGGCTGCGGCTGTTGCTGCTGCTGCTGTTGCTGCTGTTGCTGCTGCTGCCGGAACTGGTGCAGCTGCTGTTGCCGCAGCGCATGCTCAATCACAATGGCCTGCTGTCGCCGGGAGACCGATGCCGGCACCTGTGTGCTGTCGCCACCGCTGCTGCCGTTTGCTGCCCGTCGCTGCTGCGCCACGGCTGCTGGCTTGGCGACCTTGTTGGGGCGGCCGCCGCGGCGGATGATGCCGGTCATCGTGCCAAGAAAAGCCCGGGCTGGAAGAGAAATGCAATGCGCGCAGTCGGGCTGAAAAAGAAATATGGAAATGTGCAAAAAGAAAGCATGCGACACCACAGTTCGCTGCGCGCTGTTGAGGCTCTGGCAGGTGCGATCGATGGGACCGTCAAGCAGCTGGTGTCAGCTGGCCAGAAAATGAAAAGAGAGAACGGGCAGGTTTTGAACAATTGGCGCGTGGAGAAGCGACGGCTCATTCGCCAATTGGGTGCGGTGCACGGACCATGCAAGTCGAGCAGCAAACTTCGTAAGACAGTACTTCGTACGAGTTACTCCTCCTGCTCCATCCTCTCCCTACGTTGGACTCCAACACGGCAGATCCAGAGCACAACAACGCGCCACATGGATCCGGTTTCATTTCACGCCTGTGTCTCTCCTCGGACACGCATGTCTGTCCAGCCATATTCGGCAAGCAGCGACGCCACCGCACAAGGGCAACACGCACCAGAGCTCCTCTCCTGCTCTCATTTCCCGCTCAGAACTGTCTGGACCATTCTTCTTTTTCCGCCGTCACCGCCCTTCTCGTCGCTCCACAATCTCCTGCCACTCTTGTGCAAACTTGCGCAGGCCCCCCTCGCCCGCCATGCTCGCATCGACCACCTCCTTGGGCAGCTTGTGCGCCGAGTACGGCGACGTGCTAAAGTTCATGGCGGCCGGGTCGTCCCTCTCGACGAGACGGAGCTCTGGCTCGTAGTCTCCGTCGTCGTCGTCGTCGTCGTCGTCGTCGTCGTCCTCGCTCTCCTCGTCGTCCTCTTCCCCGTCGCCCTGGCTGGTCGTTGCCGCCTCGTCCGGCACCCCGCCGTCGCCCACGATGCCCAGAAACGGCTTCGGGATCTTGAGGTCCAGGAGCTCGCGCCACGAGAAGAGCAGCGTGTCCGTCCGTGGCGCCCACGGGTTGATGTCGATCAGGCGCGCCCACGAGAGGCGTCCGCCGGCGCCCCCGTCCCGCTCCTCGTTGTCCCCGACGTCGAAGCCGTCTCGCTCCGGAATGTAAATGTCAAACGAGAAGCTGCCCGAGGGGAACGTGAACTGCAGCTTGCTGTGGAACAGCGTCCTGGCCCGCTCGATGATGGTGCTGCGCAGGCCCTCCAGGTAGGGATAGAACTTGAGGTCGCGCGGCGTGATGGCGACGAGGTTGCGGTACTTGACGAAGCAGCGGAACTCGAGGGCCGTGTGCATGTTGAAGGAGGAGCGGAGCACCAGCACCGGCTGGAAGCCCAGGCCAACGTTGCCGGCCGGCGGGAGGGGGCTCGAAGAACCCGGAGAGGTCAGGGCGGCTGGCGGCGCCCTCGCCGGTATGCAGCCGTCAAAGGCGTGCTCGAGATCGTGTGTGATAAAGTTGGAGCTCTTCAGCAGCAGGTACACGTCGTCGGGCGTCCGGCACTGCATCGTGTTCTTCTCGGCCATGAGCCACGTGGCATCCTTGGGCGACGACCAGTTCAGCTTGGGCGCCACCGAGTTGCCCAGTGCTGCGATCTCGTCCTTGATCATCTGGTGCACTTCCGGGAAGCGCTTGTTTGGCGGCAGCCGGATCGTGGCCGGCGCATTCTCGTCGTCCTCGTCGTCCTCGTCGCTGTCGTCGCTGTCGTCGTCTTGCAGGCCCTGGTACTTGGTCTCATCCGCCGACGGGTAGTGCTTCATGGTCGGGTTCGACGGCTCCCAGTCGTCGTCGTCGTCGTCTTCGCCATTGCCGTTGCTCTCATCGCTCAGCACGATGCCGTCTTCGCGGAGATACTCGACGACCGCGGGCGGCAGCGGGATGATGCGTGACTTGATGCATACTTTGCGGTATCTGTCCGGTCAGAAACGCTGGCTCGACAGTCTCCCTGTCTGCTCCGTAGTCCCTCTTTTCTCTGCTCACTTTGGAAACCAGTAATCATAGGAGCAGTAGAGGATGTGGTCCCGGCTGACGGGTGGGAAGAGCGAATCTTCGCCCTCCGTTCCACTCGCAGCTTCCGGCACCGCTTCTGTATGAAATTCCGGCATCGTGTCCGTCCCGCAGGCGTTCAATTCTGCTCTGCCTGTTTCGAACCGCCAGAGCTGCTGTGAGGGGCAAAAATGAGTCAGGAACCCCCCCCCCCCCCATGTTTTTTTTTCTGCCGGAGAAATCATCGAGGGATGGCAGCGAAAACGCACACCGCCTTCCGTATATAGTGACCCGCCAAAATCCCAAAAGCATGGAAGCTTCCGCTATCCACACAACGCAATACAAACAAGACAGACACATACATATACACACACGCACGTACCGTCTCCCAGCCAAGGGCCGTTCCGTTTTCGAGCACCAAAAATGTCCGACAACGTCGGGCTCTCCACCCCCCGCGGCAGCGGCACGTCGGGCTTTGTGCAGCGCAACCGGGCCTACATGCAGCCTCGCGACCACGTCCGGTCGTATGCGAACCCGCGCGACTTTCTCGACAGCGAGGCGCAGCGGGCCCGCCTGCGCAAGCCCGACCAGGGCATCCTGGACCACGACCGCAAGCGCGCCATCGAGGTCCGCGTCTTTGCGCTGCGCGACGAGCTGGAGGAGAAGGAGGTCGACGAGGACGAGATCGAGCGCCGCTGCGACGCGCTGCGCAAGAGCCTGGCTGCCGCCGCCGCCGCCGACGGCTCCGGCCGGACGCAGGCCGCTGCCGCTGGCGCCGCGGGCGCCCCGCCGCGCCGCTTCAAGGCCCACCAGGTGCACGAGCAGGCCCAGGCCAAGATCGAGGAGAGCGAGCGGCTGCGGCGGGCGCTGCACATCAGCAAGGACTACGAGGAGGGCGGCCACTGGCGGCGCCAGGACGAGAAGCAGGCGCTGAAGCGGAAGAAGGAGGAGGACGAGGACGAGCGCGAGCGCGAGAGGGAGAGGGAGAGGGACGCCGCGCAGCGCCGGCGTCGCCAGTCCGAAGAACCGCCGCTGCGGAGCGTGGAAAAGGGAGGCCGCGACGACGACGACGACGACGACGACGACGACGATGCCGACAGCAATCGTGGCCGCGACGACAAACGACGAGTGCGGCAGCGACGGGGCTCGTCGCCCGGCGGTGGCAGCCGCAGTCACAGCCGCAGCAGCCGTGGGAGCAGCAGCGAGGACTCTCGATGAAAGTAGGAGGCATGTGGCTTACAGCATTCACTACTATGGGCTTATATAATGACTCTAGGCCAGAAGTGCGGCTTGGCGTTACGGCGTTTTATTTAATGGCACTCATCTGTGCTCACAGTCAGCACATCTCTTTACAGGATTAAGCACTGACAACACCGCTTTGGTTGTAGAACTGAGTTGCGCAAACGCAACATTGGATTATTCTATCTGCTATCTACCCAGAACGCCAATATCCCAGTTATCTGTGTGGGAATATGTTTGCGAAAAAAATCCAGAAAATCCGCCTTGCGAAAGTGAAAAGTCCTGCCAATGTCTGTCGTGGTAAAAACATTAAATGGGGGGATTCTATACAGAGGATGCGTAAGGGTCCCATATGTGTATTGATGACATAACCAAGGAAAATGAAAGGGGTAAGGGGCATGGGCATGGGCATGGGTATGATGGGTATGATATGGGTATGCAGTTTATGCTGTGTGTACAGGGTATTGTATCTTGGGTGTATGTTCAGTGAAGGACGGAGGGAAGGGGTGAGGGAAGGGGCGGAAGGGTGAGTAAAGGAGAAAGAAAAGGACGAGGGACGCGGGAAAGGTGTTGTATGTTTAGGGGTGAATTCGTTCGGGCTGCGTTGAGAGGGTGTCGCGAGAAAGAGAGGCAGATTCGTCCTGTCCGGCCAGCGTTGCCACCACGGACGCCATTATGGGCGACGCACCGGCAACGTATACCAGTAGCAGCACGCTGACCACGGCTGTACGAACCAGCAGCGGCCGCACGAATGCCGACGTGGCCACCGAGACCACTGCCTTGGCTGCCGGTGCTGCAGCAATGGTGGCAAATGCCTTGCCCACAGGCACGGCCACAGACCGCGGCACGATGGCCCAGACGGACTGAAGCCCGGCACACAGCATGCCCCAGAGGCACTGCAGCGCTTGGTTGAGCACGAGGAGGAACTGGGCGCGTGAGTGCGGGACTGTGCTGGGGACCACCCAGCCCTTGTCACCGCTGATGCCGGCCGGAGCTGCCGCTTGGTAGCAAGAAAGATCGCCCTTTTCGAGGTCAACCATGCTCGAGTCTGTCATCGGCTGCTGGAGCTTCTGCAGCTCGCTGCCTACAGTAGCATAGAAGGGGACCATGATCTGCTGCGCCAATTGACTCTGCTCCATGGTCTTCTCCTCCTTCACCTCCTTCACCACCAGCGGCGAAGGCGGCGAGAGGACCGACCGGCGGTAGTGGCGGCGACCGCCGACCAGCTGACGACCCGGACGGGCCATCTCGCGGAGGCGAACAGGCGTGGACCGGGTCTTGGCCATCTTGGTGGTAGAACTGGACCCGGTGCCGCCGCCACCGATGTAGACGGTCAACAACTCGGGGGAGCCGCTGGAGACGGCCCCGGACTGATCGGTGCCGTCGGTCGGAGCGACGTCGTCGTAGGGAAATGCGTAGCCGCGGCCGTCGAGGTTGGTGGCGTGCAGGATGCGGGCATAATGGTTCGTGGGGCTGGTCTGATAGTACTCGGAGGCGGAGGCGCCATCCGGCTGGCTGCTGTCGGACAGCAGGGTGCTGCGGTTGAAGGCGGCAGACAGGCGGGCCGTCAGGTTGCCCATCTCGTCCGCGGTGGTGACAAAGGGCCCCGAGCTGCAGGAGAAGATGTCGGCGGCCGAGGGCTGGGAAAAGGAGCCGATGCCGGAAAAGGTCAGGTCGCTGGTGCTCGTGTCGACCTGTCCTGTCACCGTGCCCCAGGTGCCCTGGGTGTCGACGGTGAGGGTGTCGGTCGCGTACATGGACCAGACGGCGTCGACGTAGGACTGATAGTAGCCGTCGAAGAGGTCGCTGTTCATGACGATGCCCGAGTTGGGCGACAGCGCGCGCAGGAAGGACGTGGTGCCGCCCGAGGCTACCTGCACCACCAGCTGGTCCCAGCCGGCGCAGTCGACCAGCTGCTGCGCCTGCAGGGCCTCACACACGGTCGTGAGCCCGTCGGTCGGCAGGCCCTCGACCGTCTGCGTGGCGGTGCCGTCGGAACTGGTGAGCTCCAGGGCGACCGGGATGCTGAGAAAGTCGACGTACGTAATGTTGGCATACAGCTCCGTGGTGTTGAAGGTGAACTCGCAAAAGTCCCACTGCGTGGCATAGTTGGGATCGGACGAGTTCGTCACCGACGGCTCCACCAGTGCCGCGCCGGTCGAGCCCTGGTTGAGCAGGAAGGTCAGCGGCGTGTCCTGCGAGAACCAGATGCGTGCTCCCGCCAGCTGCGGCACCGTGATCGTGCGCGTGCTGCCCGGCCCGCCCACGACAACGGCCACGTCCTCCTGCAGGGCGTACTGGTCCGAGGGAGGGTTGTCCGGGTAGTACGACGTCGACCCGTCGCTCTGCAGCAGCCACACTGCGTTGTCGTTGTTGATGTCCAGGCCCGTGACCGACACGTATAGCTTCTCTGATGTGGTGTTGTTTACTAGGGCGATCTGCAGTGTCGAGGCCGTCGAGGATGCCGCATCGACTTCGGCGCTCTCTGTCGCTGTGCTGGTGCTGGTGCTGGCGCTGCTCGACGAGGTGGTAGGTGTTGAGAGAATGCCGTCCTGGGTCTGGATCTGGAGACAGTCGTCGACGGTCGTCATCTTGAAGATTATTGACTCGTTGATATGTCTTAAGTGTATTGCTGCTGTGTCGTCCTCCTCTTTATGCCTCCCGTCAGTGCCGAATGCTGTACGAAAGCCAAATGATACCGGGATATGATAAAGGACAAGATTATTCTGTCCTAGACTCGAGATCGAATGACAGGATCTCGTCGCCTTTTTATCTAACGATCTTTGTCTCAGCAAGATCGGCCTCTCACCGGTCGTTCTCTGTCGTGATCGTTCTCCCACCGGTCGTTTTGCCTCCTCGCCTCTCTCCTGTATGCGACCAGCCACTTTGTTCCAGTCTAAGGCTCAATCTGACAAGATTAGCGCACATATCCCATGACTGGAATGCAGTACAGCTCTGTCAGAACGTCCGTTGCCCGGCTGGTGACGCACGAGATCACTAGGCAACGTCGATGGTGTCTTACTCGTAACGTCTTTCGGCAGAACCCCGTGGACAGATATGTGGCCGCCGACCTTTCTGGAATGTGGAAGATCTATGGAACGTATCAGTCCAAAAACGGACCGCTGTCGCTTCAGCCCTGCTCCCTATTATCCTACCTCTTCGAGGAATGCTGTTAATCTGGTGGCAGATGGCTAGTGAGCCTGTGGGCGTGAATGGAGAAGCTGACGTTTCTATGGTGCTGCAAGAAAAAAGCTAAGAGGGGAGGAAAAAGAAAGCGGCATTTGCATTTGCACTTGACAGTTAAATAGAGAAAAGGCAACCAGCATTTGCAATTTTGCAATCTCAGGAATAAAGGAATGGCTGGTTGTATGAAAGGTCGTCGAGCCGGAAACACTATTTTTCAATAATGGGAAAGAGCGGAGCGACACCTTAGTGTCCGCATCAGGAAAGACTGTCGGCCTCACCTGCCACTTCTTGAGAGCTAGATGGCTATTCGCACGTACAGTTATTCGCCTTCTTACAGGACTGAAAGTCTTTTGTCGGACTGGTCATGGCATGTGGCTATGGCAGGAGGCGATTCCCAGTGGGAATGTTGCAGATGACCCCAATGTGTGATTGGATTGCGTGCAGACGAGACATGAAGGATGGTGTGGGAGCATTTGCGCCAGCTGTAACCAGGGCAATTCGCAGAGCCGATTCGGAGACGTAATGCAGCATCAAATGTCCGAAGAGACGCTGGACAAGAGAAGAGGCGTAAGAACATCTCATTTCCTCTGGGTCCGCCTCCATGTGACAAAAGGACTACGCTTGCACGTGAAAGGAAACGGGGAGCATCGCCAAGACGCGCAAGCAGGTGGACGTCGCGTCCTCTCATGAGCAGCTGTATGATAAGAGAGAAGATAGATCATTCTGCGCTCTTACTTTACCTAGCCCAGCCATCTTTTTCAATGGGATAGCTTGGCCAAAACGAATCAGTATAAGAGGCAAATGGACGAGATCCGAACTCGCAATATAACTCCAGTCCTTCTTCCCAGCTGCCAATCTTACGGCGGACAATCCCGCAGGTGGCTAACAAAAGCGCACTACGCTTAGATCCGTGTCGTCACCATCGCCGATTGGCTGTGCCGAATGACTCGCCTGTTTATTATTGACGGGCTGGATATCCAAGATGCGATCCCAAGCCCGTCCGCTCCACACAGAGAACGGGGCTGGGAGAGAGAGGAGCTGAGAGGAGCTGAAAATTCAGCCGGGCCGCAGAAAGAGAACTATAGACAAAGCACAGTACTTTTCTTTCCTGTCGGCGTCCGTTGTCCGGACAAGCGATCCGGGTGAGCAGAAAAAGGCAGGTGGCAGTCCTCCATTCATTCCTCTGCATGTGAAACCGAGCAACATGACTCGTCACCTGGAGTCCGGAGCCGAATAAAATTGGCACCTCTTTTTGTTTCCTACGCTGCCATTTTATTTCCCTCGATAAAAAATATTTCCAGTCCAGCTGGACGCGGCCGGCTGAAAGAAGCGTTGCATGCATGTGACGGATGTGCTGTGAGTTTTCGCTGGTCAACTGTGCTAATGGCATGTTCGAGCACGTCCAATTTTGCAGACCTATGTACAAAGCAACGTCTCTGTGTCTTCGCACTCCAGGGCATGGCTGTTCCCAGCCTTGAGACAATGATTTGAAATAATGCCGAGGTTAAGTCGTAATGTCGTCTTTCAACTCTCCTCATTACTCCACTCTTGCCAGGTAAAATGAATCTGCCCAGCGAGCATCGACAGGGAAACGGACACGGCCCTATGCAGGCTCACGCCGAAATTACTCGTACATGGCCATTCCGTCGCCAAAACAGGCCTGCCACTGCAAACCACTTTGTGAAGCGGCTGTTTACCAAATATCCAAGCCATGGCCACTGAGAACGAGAGCAACGGCTAAAAGTGTCCACACAAGAGCACCAGGCGACCGGCTTGTCCCAGCATTGTCCATACCAGACACTGTCTGGTTATTGGTCATGTTGTCTTGAGAGGTGAAAAACCACCCAGAGGCCGTGTCGTTTGTTGCTGTCACCTCTGGGATCGAGCATGTAGCACTAGGCGCAGTGACATCATGACACCGGCCGTGCCAATCTCGCTGGCGCTGCGATGCTGAAGAGTTAAAGTATGCTTTCACGTAAGACACGGTGGTCGTCGCATTCTGCGTTGGCGGGCCGCCAGACCACAGGGCATTACCATTGCTCCAATGCTCCAAGGACAGATGTCCGGAGTGAGTAGGCACCTCCGCGCCGTCGATTCGGCCCAGTTCTTGATTGTCGGCATAGAACAGCACACTCCCTGGCAGAAAGTCAAGGCGATATTCGTGGAAGTCAGCTGTTGGATCAAAGGGTAGGTATGCTACAATGAACCCATGCGTGCTCTGAGCATTGTATCCCATTTCGGCGGCTTCGCGGGACTGGATCACAAGATTCACGGGGTAGCTGTTATTGCTAGCATTGTAGTCTTTGGACAAAAACTCCATGTCAATCTCCTGTGTGTCGTTGAAATACTGGCAATCATTCGTGTGAGTTAGCTAACTATTGCCTGATCGGGATTGGTAAAAGGGTTAATCTCGATTGAGCATACCCAAAAGAAAGCAGAGCAGGTGCCCGGCACGTTGGTCAGCCTCATGCCAGCACGAAATGTACCAAACAGGATGTCAGTTCGGTTGCTGTCAATCTCAGAAACGGGGACCATATTGCTTTCGAGGTCGGCCCTTACGACGAGATCCAGACCTGCAGGGTTGCCGTTCCCATCTGTGCCATTCTCGACTTTGCTGTTTGGATTTGGGTCCGTGTATACGTTTTCGACGGCGTACATCTCGCCATAGCTACCGCGGTTCGTCTCTCTTGTGACATTAAAGGCCTGACGTATCCAATCGGTGTTGGTAGAAATGTCAGATACATGGGCGAAATCGGTTTCGATCAGATCGGTGAAGAGATATTGGTGGCCGTCGATCATGGCTGAATATCCACAGTCGCAATCAGCAGAAGCAAGCTGGGTAAACAATGCCAAAACCACAAGGCCGGCAGTTATAAGCAATGATGTGGTACAGCTCGTAAGCGGCCATGGTGATGTAGAGGGGGTTCTTCGGTAGCACTGTGTCATTGACGTTGGGTGTGAGCGACGATGCCCAGGAGACCTCGTCCGGATTTGTTTGCTATTCGTTGTGAAGATTTCCAGATATAGTTTCTATTCTCCCTCTGTTTCGCTCCGCTTTCTGCCCAGGAGAGCGATATGTGGCGGAATAGAGCAGGAATATGTTGGTAGCAGGCTGCTAACGATTTCCTTGGAGCGGATGGATGGGAACAAAGTCCAGAAGCGGGAAGCAAACCAAGCCAAAAAAAATATTTGTATGAACCAGGATTGAGGAGAAGAGAGAAGTCGGGTTTGATATAGAGAGTGATGGATAGCTTGACGAGCCTTTTGGGGTTCAGCAGAGGACAGAGCGAGCGATGGATAAGCTGGAGAGCTACTTGTTCACTAGACAAGACAGTCAACCACAAAGTAACAAGTGGATGAAAATTGATGAACACAGCGAACCGACTTGAGTGATAAAATCAGCAAGACAAGCTCTGTATCGATTTGGAAGACGGATCTACAAAGCGCATTGGCACCGTGAAGCCGAAGATAATGGGTTTAGGAGGACAGAGAGCATGAAGATGCGAAAACAGTGATATGGATTTTTACGATCAGGGGGTTCGGAACCAAGGACAGAGAAGCATGTTGGTCACAAAACTTATCTATCATTCGGCTACCTGCTTGCAGTGCTTGTTGTTGCACAAGGCACCCGCCGAGGGGAGCACCATTCGTCTCAGCTACCCTGCAACACGAACATACCAATATTATGTATGCCATCGGAATCAGTCGAGAGCAGCACTGTCCCCCTAGCCTTCCGAGAGAAACATCGAGTGCCTTGCTACGAGTATCAACACTCGCAGATTACCACAACACGTCTCTACTAAAGAACGAGGCAGACAAGGCTGACAAGCAGGAGAGCCTAACAAATGGAGAGGCGCGTTAGTGCGGGTGGGGCCAATATCCGGCAGAATTAAAAAAATGGCAGAAAACTCTGCAGGCGGAAAATCACACCGCCCGCGAAAAAATTTCCAGCCCCAGAAATCTATAAAAGGCTGCCCTTCCCCCCGACCATTCTAGGATTTCTTTTCTCTTTTTTTTCTTCATGACGACAATACTTCAGAGAATCATTTCTATAGTTATTGTCCTCTTCACTGTTCTCCTAAAAAGAGACAGATCCCACCCGGGTTGATGAACGATATCCTCGACTTGCCCATTGTTTGTGAAACGAACAAAGCTTTGCTTTTGACCCTCGCACTGCCTGCAAAGGTGGCGGTTCAGGACTTCTGTCCAGGACTGTACTAGAGGGTGGTGATGAGCTATGCCCTGGATTTGAGGCTGTCTCCTTAGTGAGCACTCTGCCGGGGTGGGTGCCGATGGACGTCTGACCGGTCCCTTTTTTTTTTCATTGCGATCCTGAGCTTGTTCCCGGGACGCGAAGAAGAATTACTTCAATTATGCAAAGGCGATAGAGCATGTACGAAGGGGATAATGATGGCAGGGCAGCATTACGATGCATTGTGTTTCACTGGGGAATGAGAAGCTAGGTGAAGGTAGTGATTAAATGCGATGGCAGCGATTCGTTCGTATAGCGCTTCTCACTATAGATGTCTAACTATTAATGCACCTCTAAAACGGAGTAATGCAAAGACGATTCCAATTCTCAGTAAAACGTGCGTTCTTTGCAGAAGTTACCGGCTGACGCATTAATTATCTAGTCTTGGATACTGTTTCATCTCCGCGCCCACCGTTTCTTTGGTAAATCGTGCACAGCGCTTGTTTACCCGAAAAAACTCCAACCCTCGTAAGATACTGGACACGATCTCGTTTCATGGCCGGGCATTTTCGGACGCGGACTGGTATTCTAGTGTCTACTTCGGCTACAACTTCCTTTATGTCTACCGGCACCAGACGGATTATACACGTATGAAATAGTGGCTTGAATTGCTAGGCTCTGAGTATTCGATGCACATATTAGAGATATAGTATCCAAAGGTTTTCGCAAACGGCAAAAGTATCGCGGCAAACAAAAACATAAGCAACGCAAACAGCTATTTGATTGTCCAATCTGCAACGAGCGGTAGTGGGCGCGCTTTCCTTTCCCTCGCCTTTTTTTTTCGATTTCCATCATCCGCCTTTTGTTTGTACCAGTCTCGAACCCGTATCACTCACACACTCCCAGCCGTCATTTTCTTCATCTCTCCCTTCAATATGCTTTCGGCTATGTATACGCAGTTGAGATACACGTCGAGAGACGTCAGAGAGGAAAATTAAAACAAAACCGGATGGAAAAGGCACGCAGCAAAGCAGAACTGATCAACGAGCATATACTAAGGAGATAGAAGAAAGAGCGAGCGAGCGAGAGAAGACAATCTGTATATCGAACAAGGTATCGGAGGAGATGTAGAAACGAAGTGAAGAGGTAGGTAGAGAAGAGAAGTGGGGTGTTTGGCCAGAGAGCATCAAACGACACCAGCATTAAAAAATAGCCAGTAGGGGGATGCCGTAGCTAATAAAACAAAGACTGATAAAATCTTCCTCATGGACCAGCCAACAAATTCGATCGCAGATATTAGAGTAGGCTCCAGCAGGAATACCCAAGGACCCTTCGATCCTGGGATCCAGAGAAACCCGGTGTGCCCAATCCTGCCCCTATTAGTTGCCAGGTGACCGTCGACCGTGTATGCAGACGCGCTAAATGCAATGAAGCCCAAACGAGGGCCAAGACAGACGCAGAGCGAAAGCACAGACGCAATGAAAGAGACAGGACAAGGAAAGAAAAGCAAGAGCAAGAGCAAAAGAGCACCAGACAAAAAAGCAAATAGGAATAGTACTCCCACGTGTCCCTCTTTCTGCCTTTCACGCCGAAGCCGACCGACCAGAAAACGAAAAAGCAAAATTCAAGCAAAATTCAAGCATATCCCAAGCAGCAACTCTTTTGCCTCCACCGTTTCACCAAAAAGCGAGATCGTTCAGGGTCGTTCAAGTCTAATAGCACACGCTATCCTCATCAGCGCCTTGTGACGTCATGGACGGTGTCGAGACACCGGACGACGCTTCAATGTCATCCACATAGCCCACCAGGGCCTGCGAGTGAAGCCGGAACGATTCACCCATGAGTCGTGTAATGCTGCAAGCACCCATGTTAGTTTCTCCATTCTCAGAGGCACGGACAGAGGAAGGACAATACGTACCCCCAGACTACCACCTCGTCCAGCATTGAGCCCCACAGACGGGCCACAATCGAGCTCAGCTGCGAAGCAAACGCCTCCTCCAGGTCCTTGTCGAACAGTTGCCGGATCTGATCGTACATCTTCAGCTCCTCCTCTGTGGCCGGCTCCTCGTCATGTTCCAGGCGATAGAGCCACAGGCTGAGAATGATCATGAGATCCATGCCACACAGCGGGTGCTCGATGCTCCAGTTCGTCGGAGAAGTCCGGGCGACCCAGCGGACGCCCTGGACGACAGCCGTCTCGATGCAGTTGTAGCACTCCTGGATGACCTTGAGCATTTCGCTCGACCGCTTCACCTTGTCGCGGGCGTTGGACATTGCAGCAGCCACTTCGTATGAGTCATGGTACCGCAGGGCCTCCTGCACCGTCTTCAGGTCGACCTCCAGCCGTGCACGCGCATTGCGATACATGGCCTTGGCGTTGAAGGTCAGCGGGTGGCCCTTGTGCGGCGCACTCAATGACACAGCTGACGCTTCTGGCTCGCAGAGCTCGAGGGACTTCTCCCACGTCTCCAGAGCCAGACGGAGCTTGTATTCAGTGACCACGTCCTGTAGAGCTTCCGGACTGCGCTTGTGGTACCAAACCTCGAGGAAGAGGGCATTGATCATGACACGCGTAGCAAAGGCGCTGTACTTCAAGGTCTCGCCCTGGAACAGATTGTCATGGGCTTCCATGAATGTCACGTTGGTCGATGACATGAGCTGCTCCTGCCATGAGGCCTCATCCGCAACCTGCAGGTTCCACATAGCCTCTGTTGATGGCAGCAGAAGATCCTCAAACTCGTTGAAGCTGATGGCCGGAGTGTGGTTGTATGAGAGCGTCAACAGACCGAAGAAGATGTACACGGCGTAGTAGGTGCGACGGCAGCCTTCGTCCTCAACCCACTCGGAGCGTGTGGGCGGCCGGCCCTCCCGGGCTTCCTGTCTGAGCTTCAGTTCGTAGCGGTTGCCGGAAACCATGTTGGCGAGCAGGCTCTTGATGGAACAGGCCCACTCCAGGCCCTTCGGGTCGCCACTCCAGCTCGAGAACACCATGTTGAGCAGAGAGCTCTGCATGGTCCAGAGCGGGCATTTGCGCGAGCTGAAGTTCTCCTTGTGCTGCAGGAACTGGTTGACCAGCACCTTTGACCCAATGTGCAGGATGTATGCCTGTTCTTGATCAAAGGCATACAGTGCACCGATGGACAGAACTGCCAGCAGAAGCGAAGGCGACGTCTTGGAGGGGTCAAATGATGCCGGGTGCAGGAAGGGCATGTGGTGGTGGAACAGGCCAAAGTACGTTGACAAGTAGCGGTTGATGGCGGCGAGGCTGGGCACGCGGAAGCCTTCGGGAATGGCATGTTCCGAATCACCGTTGCGGATGTTATCCAGGATGATGTTGCGCTCGTCATCGCTGTTGACCTGTGGCAGCTTGAAGCCGGTGGGGGCCGGAGGAAGCTCGGGGCTGTGCTGGCGGTCCGACTGGTACGGTGACGGCGATGCGGCAGACCCGTTGATATTATGACCAGCCATGGGAGGCAGCGCACCCGTCAGCGTCTGATTGGGGTTGGGAAGGGCATATGGCGGCTGGGCATCGTAGGCGCCAGAAGCACTCGAGGCGATGGAATGGGACTTTGAGTCCACGGACTGCGCCAAGAACGAATCCCACTGAGGAATAGCGATAGCACCGGACGGGTAGGTAACAGCTGGTTCCATCATGGCCGAGCCATTCTGGGAGTAGGACGGAAGGCCGGTGCTGCTCTCATACGAACTGCCATTGGGGCGAGCTGACGCGGTGGCCTTGTGGTGCAGATCGGCCACCAGCATGGCTGCAGTTTCCACATCAAAAATTCCCTCGCTGCTTGCCTCCAGCTGCTCGATAGCAGCCGTGTCAATGGCAGCGATAGACTTGGACGGGCCGCTGACCGCACGCGTCTTGGTCACACCTCCGCCGCGACGCTTACCATCACTGTGCAGAGGAACACCGCCGTCTTTGGCGTGGACTGTCCGGTCGTGCCGCAGGAGCAGGTCGCGGCGCACGAATGTACTCCGACACTTCATACACTTAAAGGGCCTCTCCTTGGTATCTGAAGAAGCGGTCAGTCAATCTGGGGGTCTATTTTCACCGAGCGTGCTGCCGATCTTGACGCCTCTTGACCGTCTACTTACGCGATCGCTCATGGCGGCTGCGATGTTCGCTTCTACTAAATGCTCGGTTGCAAAACTGGCACTTGTACTTCCTCTCCGGTGCGAGTGAGGGCTTTCGCGTGGCAGGCGCGGGCGAGCCGGTAGTGGGCATGACGGCAACGCTTGCACCCGGCATCGTGACGACTGCTCTGGACGATTGCGGAGTCGTGGACGTGGGTGTTTGTGTCTGGTTTACTGTCCAATTGCTGGCAAGCGGAACGCAGGCCAACAGAGCACGATAAACAGAGTTCTTCTCGGCGTCTCGCTTTCCGGTGAGCCCTCGACGTTAATGGCGGACGACGACGGCGGCGTTGGCGACGGAAATGAGAACGGCGACGACGACAAACAGCAGCAGAAGCAGCAGAAGCAGAAGTGGGCGATAGGCAGGCCTCGAAAGCCGGTACTGTGTCCCTCTTAGCAACGATGGTTGAAATCGCCCCCCAACACCTCTCTCGCACACGCGCTCCCGTGGGATTTAAAGGGTGTCTTTTTGACTCTGCTGATTGCTGTAGATCATTTGTGTTGATATCCGGGTCATAGGAAGAATCGATATGGGGTTGGGAAGGGGAGAATGACGACGTAGGTCGAGGGGGGGTCTGAAAGGCGACGACGATGTCAGTGGCCGGAGAAATGTTCGAAAGGGTGGCAAGGTCGGCCTGGCTGCAAAGCTGGACCGGCAGTGGGATTTGAGGTGGGAGTTGGGGGAACCGATGTGGTTGTTGTGGTAGTCGTAGAGAGCCGTGACGGTTGAGTTGTAGGTTGAAGATAGGATCGTGAAAAGTGGGAGTGGAAAGAGGAGAAAAAATAAAGGGAAGAGGGGTGAAGGAGGGAGGAGGGATTTTTCGCGGAAGAAAAGGAGGGGAGGCGGGAACGCGCAGGGAGGGAATAACAGAGTACTATGGCCTATGGAGCAGTGGAAGGAGGGGAGCAACGCTCTTAGCGGGAGGGGTGTTATTCTTTGGGATATTCTCGGCCAGGAAAGTTAGTGGCTCGTACGAAGGATAATGGCGGGGGGTTGGAGGGGCCCTGGTCTGGTGTACTTGGCACAGTGCGCGCCAGGCCGGGAGGCTGGAGGGGCTGTTCTGGTGTGGCTCTGGCAGGCGACCTGATGTGCTAAAAAGGGGCACCACACCCACTGGAGCAGGTGGTCACTGCTGGCGGCCGTCACAGGCCTCTGGTGGCTGATGTGCCGGTGTGGTGGGAAAGGGAATGCTCCCATTCTTTTCTTTCTTTTTTGGCCGTCACCACCGTCAGTGTGGGGCACTGTGCGCTCTGTTATTGGGAGAATCGAATATCAGGGGGGCCTGCAAAGGAAGCAGAAGCCCACATATTCCCTATTGTGACTAACCCATTAATTCCGGGAGATTTAAATTGGCCCCGGAAGTACTAGCTACGAGCCGTAGCCCCTAGCAGCGGCTATCCACAGCAGTCACAGCAAGGGCTGCTAGGTACAAGCTACATTGCCGGCTCGTGTGTCGCTCTCTCGTCCTTCCCGGTGTGGCGTGGTGGGGTTTACGGTATCTTTGGCATCACAGGGTCTTCGTGGAGGATTTTTTTTGTCTTTCGGACGACGGGCTCTATCCCCCTCCCCCGCCGAGTCTATGCGTACATTGCACGGGTAGCGAGTGGTTTTTATTTTTATTTTTATTTTTATTTTTATTTTTATCTTTTCCTCTGGAAAAAGGAAATTGATTTTGATTTAGCTACAATGTACGAGTATAATCGAGATTGGGAGCCGGGAACATGCCAGCGAGACAGACACATTGTAGACGGCCACCGCCAGAGCGCCAGCAGCTGCGTTGTCTTTGCAGCCAGCTACGTCACGCTCTTCACCACACGGAGGCTTGCGCAGCTTCGCAAAGCCACCGCCCCTGCTGGAATGCGCGAGGCATGTGACGCATCGAGTCAGCTGCCTGACAGGTGCAAGGAGGCAATGGACAGCGGAAGGAGAAAAAAGGAGGAGGCGTCGTCGGCACCAAAGAGCGGGAGGAGGGATGCGAGCGAATCGGCCACCGCCTGAAAGTGAGGCTGCTGCAGCGAGCGGGTTTTCCAGCCAATCCCCTCGCCGCGTTATCTCGGACAACTACTATGTACGAGGACGATACGCATGTACAGGGTAGCGGGCGTGCTGCCAATGCGCTAAAACCCCACGGTACACTGCAGTAGCCGAGCGCGCTCCATTCAAAGGATGCCGCTTGTCTCGCCTGCAGCATGCCGTTTGGAGAAGACGTAAGATACGTGTCGTATGCACGTCGTGGGAAACGAGGTGTGTGCTCCTCCCAGCGGCCATTGGCCGGACTCTGTCCGTAATGGAACACTCACGTGCCTGTTTTGACCTGCTGATGGGGAGATGAAGGCCACATCGGATCCTACTATGTATCTGGCACAAACGCGCAGCGCTCGTGCTAGCGAGAGGCGTCGGCGGTGTCGGGCAGAGAGAGGGCGTTGGTGAGGGGTTCGAGGGCCGTTGCGCGCACTTCTGCCCCTCATCTAACGAGGGCGGTGTTCGGGCGCTGTTTGGCTTCGCTTGCGTGCGATTGACACCGCCAGGGAGAGCGCCCCTAGCACCCCCACTTCGCGCAGGAACATGTGCGATACGAGTGCGAGTACTCTACTATGTAGCAGAGGGCGTGTCTGCAGAGGCAGGGCGCGGCGTGTGCTGTGCTCACAAGAGGGCGATTGGCCAGAGATGGGAAAAGGGGGTGCCTCGTGTTGACCCCCTCCATTGCATAGCAGCAATGAAATCTTCGCACAATTAGAGCTATGTAACATCTTACATAGTATATGGCCGCCCGCGCTGTCATGTAGCGGATACCCAGAATCGCCTGGGAGCAGCGGATCTGCGCGTGTTGCATCTACAAGTACGAGTACTTACCCTATTTTTACGGCCTCCTTGTCCGCCCTTGTCATTTCAATTGTCTCTCCACTGTGGGAAAGGCGAACCGGATCGGTACTAAAGCGTCCCGGGGCTTGCTTCCGCCGCGTTAGGGTGCCGAGAAATGAAATGCCAGTCGTTTGCACTCTCGTTTTGGAGGCGCAATGGCACTAATTTGCCTGTTCCATCTTAAAAATATTTGGGGCATGATTCAGTTGCAGGGGGACTGTTTGCGAAACTAGGTAACAAAGTACGAGCACACATACTCTATGCGACACCGTAATCCTCAGACCAGTGAGGAGGATAGCATGTAAGAGGGAAAGTGACAAAAATACCGCCTAGCGGAGATGATGGCCAGCTGAAGTTTTCGCAAATTACGGCGCTGATATTTCGTGTTTTATTTTCAGCTGAAGTGCCCAAATCCTGTCCCCTAGAGGCCATAGCTATCTTACTATGTACATTGAAATAAAACAAGAGAGAAAAAAGAAAGGAAAGTGATAGCCATGGAGTGATCCACCCATATACAACAGTGTGTGCTGGGAGTGTCTCTATCGCCTTCTACTATGTATCTGCTCGGGACAGGACGGCCAAAGAAGGCTAGAATTCTGATGCTCGCGGAACAGCCGAGATGTGTTGCGGCCGGAAATTTGGGTTGCAGGGGTCAAAAGGGGAATGCGTTTGCTGTCCTTCTCTATGTCTGCTCCACATATAATACTCGCAACTACCCTTTACAGCCATGATCAGGAAAAAGCACTGCAAATTTCACCGACATTCATCAAAGGCTAGAAAAGAATGCGGTCTGCATAGATAAGCATCCAACCTTGCACATACGGAGCAGATCCGGCCTTTGATATCTTGTCAACGCACTTTGATCTGTCCCATGGAAGCGTGGGGGTTCATCTCCCGACTTGCTATGTTTGGCATAGAGGGAAAAAAACAAAACAAAAAAAGGACGCCATCGCCGTCCTGCGCAAAATACTCGTACGCGAAATGTGCCGCCAGCCCCCCTCTCTCCCCCCCTTCCCTTATTCGGATACGGAGCACCTGTGTGTCGTACCTGTAACGCGTATAACTAGTACGAGTATCGTGGTAATACGTTTGCTACCCCTGGCACCTCCCTTGGCTCTTCATCCCCTTCTAGAATCTGCCTGCAAGGAAATTGCGATAAAAACGAACAAGCCCTTGTATGGAGCGATTCCCCTTCTGTACGAGTTTTCCACCAGCTCCGTGGTTCTGGGCTTCGCCAATCATCCCTGTACTGCTCTCAACGCGATGTGTACGGGGACGCGTACAAACCGCTGATGGAGTTGCCCGTGCTGGATCGGAGAGCAGCACGCAACACCTAGCGCACAACCCGCGTATCAGCCACGGAAGAGGACTTGATCTGGGCGACTACGACTACTCCGTACGAGAGAATGCGCCAGGAGTTTTTCTCGTTCCCTGGCCGGCCAACCAACCGAAAACCTTGCCTGGGCCGTGGACACCATCCGTGTGCTCCGTACGTCGTAAGGACTTTCCCAATGCTCCATCCGCGTACGGGGACCACCACCTGGTCCTTGCTAGTGTGTGCTTATGATATACTATAACACGTGTCTTGCTCCTCTTTGGCGGGCGTCAACGCCTCCAGCTGGCCGGCCAGCCAGGTCAGGCACTTTTCCCCCCCTGCGCTACCTGCTGGGCACTTGTGCATATAGAGCCCAAGGGCCCACGGGCTAGTGGCCTTTTCGGCATAGCGAGGCGTCCCGTTCCCATCAAACTACGCTGACCGACCCGGCCGCCTTTGCCGGGCCTCTTGCTGGCAGGGCCACAGGTGCAGGCGGATTCACCGTCTTTTCGGGTCCATGGAACAAAGTACGAACCCGTCTCCCCTTTGTCTCTGTCGACAATCAGCGGCCACGGACCAGAGATCGTTTTTGCTCGAACCCGGCCCGCCACATCTCGGCGGATACCGGGGGGGGGGGGGGGGGGGGGGGAGCGATAATGGACCTCGCTTTTCTCGTGGCGGCAAGCTTTTTAGCATTCGTTTCGTCCATTGTTTTCGAGAACGAAGGCGGCCGCCCTAGGCGTAAAGTCGGTGAACGAAATTGCTGGCAAAATGACTCGCAATTTATTCCGTCGTCGTTCTGTCGTTTTGCCATGCTCCAGGGCGCCTGCCAAGGCATCGCTCCATTTCCCGGGGCAATGCACGTAATCGGGTGGCACTGGGCTTGTTTTTATTTCTGCTCTCGTCTGTGTATTCTTACTTCAGCTGGCCAGTGAAGGCTGCCGTGTCCCCCGACGGCTGGGCGCTGCGGCTGCCGGGCACACAAGTCTGCCATTCTTGGGGTTCTCTCTGCTTCTTCCTCTGCTTCTCTTTGTTCGCTCTCACCCATCCTGGCCTGTCTACACATTGGGCTTGCACAGCCAGACATGCGGTGAACATGCGCAGACCATGCGCGTTCGTCCAAAACCGACATGGCTCTGGCCTATCCGGTATCCCGGTGCATTAGCCGGACACACTGGCCCCGGTTCCTGCATTCTACCTGTAGTCACACCCCCCCAAATGCCAGTTGTGGCCTTGAGTCGGTGAGGTGCGTGGCCGCTATTCGACAGTAGCTCTGATGGGCTGATAACCCACCCCATCACACCGTCTTCACTGCTGGCAATGACACTCGCGATGCACCTTAAAGTGCGATGCACCCACGGAGCAAAGGTGAAATACAGCGATCCAAGGTGGACACATGCCAGGTGTTCTGCAGAATGCAGGGCATCATGGACCTGCTGGACACCGTGCGAGAGGCTGGCACATGCTAGCTCTGCGAACGAGAAAGCAGTCGGAGCGGCGACCAGGTAAGATAGGTCCCTTCCGGATTCTCACCGCCCGGATCGACAATCGGAACCCCGGAGATACGTGTCCGGCGACGGCTCCTGACGCCCAACACCCCACTGGTCACCCGGTAGGGAAACATGCTCCGCTGCAGCCGCTGACTTTCTGTGGCTACGGCGGAAGTCTGTGATGCATGGTGCCATGAGATCCTGTATGCCTTGGAGCCTAGCGAGCCCGTGAATCGTCATCCGGGACAGCAGACAGACCTCACCGCCGAAAGGCTGCCGTTCCTTTTGCTTATCATGACTAACACTAGTTGCACATGTAAAATTGCACCTATCTTGGACGGAATACGTTATGCCATTGTCCCATCTGGTTGACACGGTGGTCAGTGGATCAAAAGAAGGTCTCGGTGATCCCTTCGAATCCGTCCCACAGGTGTATGCGTATTAATACTTTGGGCGCTCACGCTGTGGTACTTTGCCCACAGCTTGCATAACTCGCCCACTTGGGCAGGGAGGATCTTAGGCGCATATTACGGTAGGTTACCATATCGTACAAGATTCCGAGTCATGTCTTGACCTCTCTTGACCGCACGTCACGACTCGGTTTTGGGGGAAGCCTCATTGCGTTGCCGCTGCATACTGTGCACATTCACCTTTTTCTTTTCATACGCGACTTGATGTTCTGCTGATAAGCTGTCAGCTGCCATCCGGGGAAGAGCAGGCCCGCAGGAAATAGGGGCGAGATACTAATGATGCTATTTGGTAAGCCGCCATCCAATCTGCGAGGAAGCCAGGGACCGCAGGGAGATGGCATTAGCAATACATAGAGACTACGGTTTTCTTCCAACAACCGGATCGTATACGAGTAGAGTCAAGAAGTGGAGGCAGAAATATTGAACAATATTTGATACCAAATTGAAGATCTTGTCCGCTACATATACCGGCGGCTCGGGACTGCCACCCTCTGCTTCTTCGGGCCTGACCTTTCGCCGTTTCTGGCAGCCGCCTGCATGCCAACTCGAGTGGATGGGTAGCAAGAAGACTCGAATAGGGAAGGATACTACAGAGGGTTGTGGCACAGCAAGCTGTTGCGTGTTGCCTAGAGTATCCGAAACCGGTTACTACCTGCCACTTTCTGCAGCCAAGAAGCCGGTCCGGAATGGCGGACAGGTAAACCAGCGTGGTCATTGCTTGCCGCCATCTGGCCCCTTCTGGGAGCCGGTTAGCTTGTCTTGGGGAGGAAATATCTGCCCCAATCTCTTGCTTCTCCCTGCCTTCGATACGTATCTGGCTAAGCAGCGAGATTGGGAGGGTGGCCAAGGGAGCAGCTTACGGGGAACACACTGAAGATATCGACTGGACTGCTATTACGGTATATCAGGACAGAAGCCATACTCCGAACCGGGTAGTACTTGATATAACATCGCGAAATGATCGAGGCTGCAGCTAGCCATCTGAACATAAACACGAAGAGCAAGAGACCACGAGTACTCGTACTCGTACAGCACGAGGCCCCTTCCTCCTCCTACCCGCTTTTCACCCGCGCGGACGGACGGCCCGTCAGCGTAGTTTTGCGGGGGAGGCTGACCTGGAAGTGGTTCGTTGATTTGTGTTGCTCATGTAAGGTCTTGTATCCACGGAAGCAGGCGGGTGAGGAGTGCGAATGGCGCCGAGCAAGCAAGCAATACCCACCAGCCGACTCGGCACAATCGCGGCAACGAATGCATGTGTCATGCAACAAAGAAGAGACACAGCCATGGTCAGCGGCACCGCAGGAGGAAGGGGATACGGAAAATGAGAGCCTTGGCGAGGACGATCCTTGTGTGGCAGAAGAGCTGGTCGAGCCACGCGAGACGGGGGAATACGCGTAGTGGTGAGATGAAAAGAGGGGGTGGTGGAGAGAAGGGGCCGAGGAACGACGACGGAACAGGAGGACATCGGAAAGAAGGTTGTGGCGACAGGCTGGCGAGGGTGGGTAGGGATCGTAGTGGACACCACATCACCTCAGCCTCTTTCATTTGTGCCTGTTGGAAGCGGAAGAAGGCAGAGGAAGACGGCCGGGTTGGAAGCAACTGCCCGTGGCTGTTTCCAAGATGCTTCCACAGTGACACATAGAGCTGCCTGCTTTGGGGAGAGAGCCGACGCTAAGCCGGGCCAGAGCTCGCTTTGACAGCGGGCTTGTAATTAGCCTGGTTATTATTGGCAAGATAGGGCTTGCGGTGTCTGTTCCACGGAGCATGGTGGCCCTGCAATTCGTTACTTTGGATACGGAGCCCTCGCCGATGTCGCCAGCCAGCCAGCCAGCGAGCCAGCCAGCCCAAACGTCGGCTGCAACGCACGCTAGCTATTCGAAATGGGCTTGCCTGACACAGCAGGCGGAGCAGGGAGCCTGCCTCGCGTCTCCTCTGGAAGCTGGACGAATGACAGAGCCGTCAAGAGGGCAATGGGCGATGGTCCAAGGCCGGGGAAATGACGATCCCAAGCAAGGGAACGCTAGGGAGATGTAGCGTGGCTCTTTCTGGCTGGGGCCGGACATGCGTGCGAGAGGAAGGACGAGAAGGGAAAAAAAGAAAAGAAAACAGGGAACCGGCCCCCCCCCCCCCCCCCCCCCCCCCCCCCCCCCCCCCCACCCCCCCCCTCGCCCCCCCCCTCCCCCCCCCTCCCCCCCCCCCCGTTGCGCCTCCCTCCCCCCCCCCCCCCCCCCCCCCCCCCCCCCCCCCCCCCCCCCCCCCCCCTCCCTCCCCTTCTCTCCCCCCCCCTTCCCCCCCCCCCCCCCCCCCCCCCCCCCCCCCCTTCTCTCACCATGTCTTTCGACTACAACAATGCTGCAGCCGGTGGAGAGGCGGCCTTTATCGACCAGTTCTACCCATACACCACCTCGCCCGCCACCACCTCACCAATGACGGCCGCTCCCTCCAACGCGCTCACAGTCTCCGACGCCTCATCCGCCATGATGTCTCCCTCCAACAGCCAGCATCCCCAGGCCGTGGCCTGGACGCTGCCCTTCGACTACTCCACCACCACCGTGGGCCCGGTCGTGGCCTCTGCCGTCCAGTCCCCCATCGAGGCCGCCGCCTCGTCTCCCGAGGAGTCGCGCCACAGCCTCTCCCCCGGACACATCAGCTCCGTCGCGTCCAGCCCGCCGCAGGAGCTCCTCTCGCTCTCGCCCTTCCAGAACACAAACGCAAACACGCCGGCCATGCTCACCGAGTGGACGCTCCAGCAGCGACAGCGCCAGCTGCAACACCAGCACCAGCAGCTTCAGCAGCAGCTCCAGCTCCAGCTCCAGCAGCAGCAGCAGCGCCAGCAGCAGCAGTACCAGCACCAGCACCAGCACTCCCACAGCCAGCAGGCCGCCCAGGACCTCCAGCCCTACATGCCCAGCCAGGCCCTCATGAGCTTCAACCCCTTTGCCACGGCCGACTACCAGAACTCCGCTCTCGGCTACATCCCGGCCTCGGCCACCAGCGCTGCCGCCAACACGGCCGCCCTCGACAGCCTGACGGCCTACCACGGCCTCCCGACCGTGACCGATGCCGCCAACGCCACCCAGGCGCTGCAGTGGAACCTGGGCATGGCCAACTGGCAGGACTTTGACGCCGCCGCCGTCGTCATGCCGCCCATCCCCACGCACGGCCTCGCCCACCAGCGCATCGGCAGCATGACCAGCCTCGGCAGCAACTCGCCGACCGGCACCTGCATCGACGTGCACTCGCTCAGCTCCAGCGGCGACATGGGCTGGGCCACCGTCGACCTGTTTGCCCGCATGGACAACTTCCCCCCGAGCTCGCAGCACCCCCAGGATGTCATCTTCAACCCCGGGCAGACCCTCCACCTGCGCTCCAACTCGGGCTCCTCCCAGTCGCACTCCGAGGGCAACTCATTTGACTATGGCAGCTACGAGGAGGTCTCCTTCCCGCCCCCGTTCTCGCCGTACTCGCAGGACTCGGACTCGTGCCTGGACGGCGCCGGGAACCACCGCAACTGCTTCCACGCCGAGCCGGCCGCGGACCACCAGCACCAGCACGCCCACGCGCACCAGCACCAGCACCAGCACCAGCACCGGCACTCCAACCCGCACCAGCACCACAGCCACGAGCTCATCAGCCCGGCCGCCGTCGTTGCGCCCATGCCCATCAAGGCCGGCACCACGTCGGCCCCCTCGTCGAGCCGCCAGAGCCCCGCGGCCGGGTCCGGCGTCGGCTCCACCGCTGCGTCCGCGTCGCCGCCGGCCCGTCGGTCGTCGGGTGTCCGCAAGAGCCCGGCGACGCGGCCGTCCAAGGCCGTCGTCCGCCGCGCGTCGACCGGCAAGGACGGCCGCGTGGGCGAGAAGAAGGTCGGCCGTCGGCGCGGTCCGCTTCTGCCGGAGCAGCGCAAGCAGGCGAGCGAGATCCGCAAGCTGCGGGCCTGCCTGCGCTGCAAGTTCCTCAAGAAGACGTGCGACAAGGGCGAGCCCTGCGCCGGCTGCCAGCCGTCGCACGCGCGCCTGTGGCAGGTGCCGTGCACGCGCATCGACATCAAGGACGTGAGCTACTTCATGAAGGACTGGAAGGCCGACTACTCGCGCCACCTGGACCGCGGCGTGTCCGTGTTCAACGTCAAGGGCTTCGCGCCCAAGGAGCGGCTGATGTGGATCACGCACGGCTACGGCTTCTGCCTGCCCATCATGGTGCGCGAGGTGTACGTGGCCGACGACAGCTGCTTCCAGATCGACTGGGTCGAGTCGCACCTGTCCGAGCAGGAGCCCATCGAGTACGACGTGCGCACGGAGCGTCTCGACGTCGGCCAGGAGGGCATCAACACCGAGAAGCTGTCCGAGTACCTCGACCGCCACATCGACGGCACCTTTGAGCACTTTATCGATGACCACTTTGACGGCACGCCGTTCGTCACCGAGATCCTCAAGACGGCCCACCGCTACTACATGAAGCAGGGCCAGCCGGTCATCCGCAAGGCGCTCAAGCTGGTGCTCGCGTACAACCTGACCATGCACATCACGCTGGTCGAGCAGCAGGGCTCGGAGGAGCCGCCCATGGAGGGCCAGATCGCCGACGAGGACTCCAAGTTCTACGGCAAGGTGGTGGCGCCGGTCATGATCAACTTCCAGATCAAGTGCGCCATGGCCGACATGTGGCGCGAGCTGCAGAAGGAGATCCTGGAGGAGCTGTCGAGCCTGTACTCGAGCGTGTACAGCGGCGACCGCCTGAAGAACTGGCCGACCATCTTCATGCTGGCGGCCATCCTGCTGATCGTGTGGGAGGAGATGCAGTTCGACTGCCACTACCGCGTGCCCGACGCCGCCTCGGTCGGCAAGTTCTGCGGCGACATGGAGGGCACGCCCGTCGGCGTCGTCGTCGGCCTCTTCCACGCCATCTCGCAGAAGCTGCCCGCCTTCACCGACTGGGACACGAAGCGCCACGGCCAGGTGCTGAACAACAACGAGGCCGTGTGCGAGGCCATGACGGAGGTGCGACAGCACATCATGAAGCACGGTAAGCAGGCCCTTCTTTCTCCCGGTGTCCATCCCGGCCGTTGTCTAACTCGTGCAGATGCCTACCTCCGGGCGAGACCAAATAACACCGAGTTTGACCGCTACGACTTTGACTCGCTCTCGAACAAGTTCCTGTCCAAGCTGGTCATCCGGGCCAACTAAAAAGGGCGTGCATGTCCACCCAAGTTCTTGCCGACACTCTCCTGTCCAGTCTTGACTTATCTCATTTGTGTTTTTGTGACATTCAGCGACGGCGTTGCATCTTTTTCCCTTTTATCTCGCTCATCTCTCCGCGTCTGTGTTTTCTTGTTCACTTATGACTGGCTTGTTCTTTATTTTGCTCGCCTGGTTTTTAGCCTCACCGCGGCAAGCATCCTCACATGCGATGTGCCAAACGAAATATCTGATGATATGATTCACGCGGAAACGCATTCTTCTCTGCTTCTCTGGCTGTCTGGTTTATCGACAAGGAGTACGCACGTTGCCTATCCCACTCCCCTGGTTATTGTTTACCCATTTTTGATGATCTTGCCTGTCCCTTTTCTGACGATCACAAGGAAATGATGTATGAAGGAGCCTATGACGCCTTTTTTGTTTTGCTATTTTTTTTAAACCATTTTCTTTTGTTTCCTGACGAGACGGACGAGACGACTTGGCACGGAATTACTTAACTCTATGATATGAGATTCGGAGAGACTTTCTAAAATGAAGTGACAGAATACGATGACATTTGTGAAAAAGATGAAAAGGACGGGGGGGTGGGGGGGTGGAGGAGTTGGTGAGAACAGACGGGGGGTGGAGAGCTTTCCAGCTTAGATGGGAAGGGAATATGCGTCTGAAACGTGCGCATTGCACGAGGAGAATTGGCGTTACGATACAGAGCCTCTTCATGAGAAACCAAAAGACACGATAACAGACTGGTCTGCAGCGAGGGATTATTGGAAGGGGGAAGCCTTCGTATTTTTATTGTTTTTATTTTTATTTTAGTTTTTCCTATATCGAATTACGACTTTCTTACCTTGATGTCGTAGGTTGATAGAGACGATCCGCTTTCGCCGGAGAGACAGTATCGTGGTCGGTGGGCCCTCGATGCTTCCCAACAAGGTGCTGGAGCGTCTGTGTCTACGAGTAGCTCTCAGGCACTATTGCTCCGGGCTCCACTGCCGATGACGTCGGTGAGGGATTGCGATAAGCATCTGGCTCAACCATGTACTTTGTATTTGGGCAGGCTGTCGGCGGCGTAACTGGAAGCGAATGGAAAAAAAAAAAAAAAACCTCAATGGGAGAGATGACCTCGAATAACCATGAGGGAAAAAAGACAAGAAAAAAAAAAAACTCTATTCAAAACGAGGCTATTGGGAAATGACAGATTTTGTCTGACGACAATCATCTGACTGGCCAAACTCGTAGCGCGTTGGCCGACTGCGGAGCAAGTCGGGTGGAAGGTTGATAGGGAAGTCGCGACCCGAGCTAGAGCACTCGTTCTTGCACACGTCGATTGTGCTTTCGTGGCCGTTGACTGTGCCTTCGAGGCAAGACAGAAGAGGTTTGCGAGAAGGGAAGAGCTTCGACTTTAATAGAAGCTCTGCCTGCCATTCCCCGTTTGCAGCGGTGACGAGACAAGCCGGATTTGTCAAACAAATGGGGGCTGCGTTGCTTCCAGTCGCTTGGCGCTCTCCGTTGGGAATGCGGTGTGGTGGCTGGATCTGGGCTCCAAGTATCGGTACGTGTAGGGCCAGAGAGTACGCTGCACGAAACGAGTATATGTACATATAAATAAATGGGCCTTGGTATGATTCACTACAACGTGCTGGTACCTTCCAGCCCGGCTCTAGTCTCGGCGTCTGATTGGCCAGGAGGGTGGTGGCTGCCTTTATCTCTGCCACACTGCGCCCCTCTCTTCCCCCGCCGCCGCCTTCGGTCTGCTGAGCAAGCACGTCAGGCGGCCTCGCTCCTGTCCCATTCTCTTGCCTTCCGACAGTCAGGTATTTAAACACGTCGCCCAGCTATCGCCTCATCAGAATCAACCTTTTTATTTTCTCTCCCTTTCATATTCCATCTGTACCCTCCACACTCTTGTCCCCACCTCCCACGAAAAGCAAGACCCATCTACGAAAAGCCGTGGAACATTCACCGCTGCCATTTCTGCTTCTGTTTCATCCCTCACATCAAGACAAATCGCCACCATGCAGATTTTCGTCAAGACTCTCACCGGCAAGACCATCACCCTCGAGGTCGAGTCATCGGACACCATCGACAATGTCAAGTCCAAGATCCAAGACAAGGAGGGCATTCCTCCTGATCAGCAGCGCCTGATTTTCGCCGGAAAGCAGCTCGAAGACGGCCGGACGCTCTCAGACTACAACATCCAGAAGGAGTCGACCCTGCATCTCGTCCTGCGTCTGCGCGGCGGTATGCAGATCTTTGTCAAGACGCTGACCGGCAAGACCATCACACTCGAGGTCGAGTCGTCGGACACCATCGACAACGTCAAGTCCAAGATTCAGGACAAGGAGGGCATCCCGCCCGACCAGCAGCGTCTGATCTTTGCTGGCAAGCAGCTCGAAGACGGCCGGACGCTCTCAGACTACAACATCCAGAAGGAGTCTACCCTCCACCTGGTGCTTCGTCTTCGTGGTGGCATGCAGATCTTTGTGAAGACGCTGACGGGAAAGACTATTACGCTGGAGGTGGAGTCATCGGATACCATTGACAACGTCAAGTCGAAGATTCAGGACAAGGAGGGCATCCCGCCCGACCAGCAGCGCCTGATCTTTGCGGGCAAGCAGCTGGAGGACGGCCGCACCCTGTCGGACTACAACATTCAGAAGGAGTCGACGCTGCACCTGGTGCTCCGTCTCCGCGGCGGCATGCAAATCTTTGTCAAGACGCTGACAGGAAAGACGATTACGCTGGAGGTGGAGTCTTCGGATACGATTGACAATGTGAAGTCGAAGATTCAGGACAAGGAGGGCATCCCGCCCGACCAGCAGCGCCTCATCTTTGCGGGCAAGCAGCTGGAGGATGGTCGCACCCTGTCGGATTACAACATCCAGAAGGAGTCGACGCTGCACCTGGTGCTGCGTCTGCGTGGCGGCCAGTAAGCGTGGAGGATACGAGACGAGGACATGACAACGGTTGTAATGAGGGGGAAGGGCCTACAGGAACGACATGATTCCGAATGAGGGATCGGAGCGTCTCATGGGCTGCATCCCATTTTTGCGAGATATCCCTCGGTTGCTAAATGACAAACCTGATTAGAAAGTGTTGTGTAAAATTTTGCTCATGTGCTCCGTGAAAATGTGTTCATTCAGTAAGAGGTTGCCTCTGGCAATTTGCCGTGCGTCATCGGTGGAGTCAGCAGAGGCGGAGTGGCGGAGCTGAGTTTGCGGGGGCGTTGCCAACCAGAAAAGTGATCGTTAGGGAGAGAGCGCTGCGATGGCCAAAGAGTTGCCACCGAGCACCCTCTATAGATTCCTTGATTGAGGCGCGGGAGGAAGGCACGTGAACAAGGCCGGAGAACGGCTTCCATTTTTGGAGTGAGCTGCTTAGTTTACTGGCTTCTTTTGTAGGCATATATCGTCGAATCGCCAAACCTACAGCATACAGTCCTTGGTCCTGCACTTTGAACCGGCTTTGAGAGGCCTTGAGCGGCCGTGGACTGGCTATGCCTCATTCGTACTACTACCACCTCAAGTTTGAGCTCTACCCGACGCCCGATCCTACCAGCGCAGTCTCTGCGGACGACGGCGACACTGCGGCAAGAGCTGCACACGAGCGGCAGCATCCGGTCTGGCAGCCTGCACCGGGCGCCAGCATCTTTGACGACCTCCCGTGGCACTGCTCGACCGCACAGGCCGAGAGCGAAGACGGACGGTCGGAGCAGAGCGAGCGGGACGAACAAGAGGAGCAGGCCGAGCAGGCCGAGCGGGACGAACTAGATCGGAGCAGGACGGACGGACACAGCAGCGGCAAGCAACGACAGCAGCGGGACGTTGCAGGGCGACCGGATCCGGCGACGGCGGCCAAGGACTGGCGGTTTGGGCGGGTGCGCATTGCCAGCTTTGACATGGAGGACGGCGAGCCGACGACAGGAAGCGGAAGCGGAAGCCATGGAAAGTCGGCCGTGCCGGCAGCATCGTTGGGGCCGATGCTGGGCGGCGCGGGACAGGCGACGCGGGCACGATACAGCCGGCTGGCGACCAAGACGACGGACGCGGGCTGGGGCATCGTGCACCTGTACCGGGAGGGCGGCAGCAGGGGTGCTCCGGCGGCGGCTCCGGCCGACGAGGGCGGCAGCGGGGGCGGCGACGAGGACGGCAGCGACGGGACGATCCTGTGCATCCCGGCAGTGCCCAGCTACCTGGCGCCGCGCGACTTCCTGGGCTTTGTGGGCGAGCGGTGGCGCGGCGACGTCAGCCACTACCGCATGGTGCTGACGAGCCGGACAAACCGCTACATGGTGCTGCTCAAGTTCCGCGAGGCGGAGCGGGCGCGCGAGTGGCGGACGGCCTTTGACGGACGCGTCTTCAACAGCATGGAGGCCGAGATCTGCCACGTGGCCTACATCCAGTCGATCGGCATGGAGACGCCGGGCCGGTGGGTGGCGGCGACAGGGGGCGGTGCAGCAGCATCAGCGGCAGCATCAGCGGCGGCAGCAGCAGCAGCAGCGGCCTCCTCCTCGACCTCGCCACGGCCGTTCCCACCACCGACGCCGAGCCTGATCGAGCTGCCGACGTGTCCGGTCTGCCTGGAGCGCATGGACGACACGGCCGGGCTGATGACGATCCTCTGCCAGCACGTGTTCCACTGCACGTGTCTGCAGACGTGGAAGGGCTCCGGCTGTCCGGTGTGTCGGGCGACCAACCCGCTGCCGACGGCGGAGGGGGGTGGCGGCATGGCGGGCGACACGTCTGGCAGCATGGCGGCGGCAGCGACAGCGACAGCGACAGCGACAGCGGCAGCGGCAGCATCGTCGACGGCACACGACGCAAGCAGCGCGCACGCGCGGCCGTTTGGGGCGGGGATCTCGAACCTGTGCGCGGTGTGCGACTGCGCGGACGACCTGTGGATCTGCCTGATCTGCGGCAACGTCGGGTGCGGCCGATACAAGCGAGGCCACGCCAAGGACCACTGGAAGGAGACGGCACACTCGTTCAGCCTGGAGCTGGAGACGCAGTACGTGTGGGACTACGCGGGCGACATGTGGGTGCACCGGCTGATCCGGGCCAAGGGCGACGGCAAGGTGGTGGAGCTGCCGGGGCGGTCGAGGCGGAGACGGGGGGGAAGAGGAGGGGGAGGGGGGGGGACAGGGGAGGGAAGAAGGAGTTCCGACTCGGAGACGGACTCGGACTACGAGAGGAGCGACAACGAAGAGGTGGTGCCGCGGGCCAAGCTGGACCGGATCGGGCTGGAGTACACGCACCTGCTGACGAGCCAGCTGGAGAGCCAGCGGGTGTACTTTGAGGAGATGGTGAGCAAGGCGGCGGACAAGGCGGCGTCGGCGGCGTCGGCAGCCGAGCGGGCGGCAGCGGCGGCAGCCTCGGCGACGGGCGAGCTGCAGGGGCTGCGGGCGGCGCACGAGGCGCTGGCGCAGACGACGGTGCCGGCGCTGGAGCGCGACGTGGAGCGGGAGCGGCGCCGGGCGGACAAGGCGGCCGAGCTGGCCCGCAGCCTCGGACGGTCGCTGCAGGAGGAGAAGCGGGTGTCGGAGGGCCTGATGACGCGCATCCGCCACCTGCAGGAGCAGACAGCACAGGCACAGGCGCAGGCGGTCGAGGCGCAGGCGGCGCGGGCAGAGCTGCAGGAGGCCAACCGCGACCTGACAATGTTCATCTCGGGACAGGAGAAGCTGCGGGAGCTGGAGGCGGAGGGCCGGGTGGAGGCGGGGGAGATTGAGGAGGGGACGGCGAGTGTTCCGGAGGAGAAGAAGGGGAAGGGAAAGAAGAGACGAGGGAAGTAGGGGGGGGATGAGGAGGGGGGGGAGGATGGAGGATGAGTGGAGGATGGAGGAGGTGGAAGAGGTGGAAGAGGTGGATGGATGGAGGATGAGTGGAGGATGGATGAGTGGAGGATGGAGGAGGTGGACGAGTGAAGGATGAGTGGAGGATGGATGGAGGCTGAGTGAATGGATGAGTGGAGGGAGTGAAATGAGATGCAGGAGAGGAGAGGAGGAGAGGAGGAGAGGAGGAGAGGAGAGGTGGAGAGGAGAGGTGGAGAGGAGAGGAGAGGTGGAGAGGAGAGTTGAAGAGAGAGTTCAAAAGGGGAGAAGAGGAACAGAGGAACAGAGGAGCAGAGACACAGGAACAGAGAACAGAGGACAGGGAACACAGATACAGGAGCAGAGGACGGATAACAGATGAACTGAGAACAGGAACTGAGAACAGGAACTGAGAGCAGGAACTGAGAACAGGAACAGAGAACAGGAACAGAGAACAGGAACAGACAGACAAGTACTCCGTAGAGACCGGAGTACATCTCCGCGTTCAACAACTCCATAGACCCACCTCTGCTGCGACAAAGTCTGGGAACGTCTGCGGAACGTCTGCGGAACGTCTGCGATAAGCAAAGACGCCGCCAATGGACGTTTGTCAGCCGTCTCTTTTAGGCCGCCCGCAGATAGCAATGCCTTGTCACTGGCCTCGTCCTCCCCCCTCCTCCGTCTTGTTGGGACAGAAGCCTTGTTTTTTTGTTGGGCCAGACGCTGGGGAATCGGAATGTCGCCGAAAAGACTGTGCCGTGTTGTCCAGGACTCCTACAGACGACTTTTAATATTGCTTACTCACCGGCGCCTTCCCCAGGCTCAGTTTTCATTATGTACACAGTACTCCGTATCCTCCATATATATGCAACCCCGCAGCCAATCTCGATAGCTCTGGCATAACGGCCGCCGATCGCTCCTGCCTTTGGACCGCAGCCAAAGTAACGAGCCCTATTTGGGTTTTGGTTTTTTGGTTTTTGGTCTTTGGTCTTTGGTTCTGCTTTGGCTCTCTGGACTTCTTTGCCTCCCGGCTTTCTGGCTCCCGACTTTTGATTTCTCTCCTCATCCCAGCCTCTCTTGCACCATCCCTTCCACCTCTGCCGCTCTCGTCCGTCCCCCGGAGAAAAGCGGAGCACGTGGGAACCGAGCTTACGGGTCTTCTGTGATGTGGTCTCAGCCCATCTTTTTTTCCTGCCATTTAATTTCTTATTTTTCCTACCCCAGACACGAGTGCCCTCAATCTGAGCCAGACCCTCCCACCGACCGCCGCCCCTTCTGGGCCTCTGAGCATAACGTCGTCTTGACCGGATCTGCCGGCGAGCACGTGCAGCCGTGTCGCCTCGCTGTTTCCCTGTTTCGTCCCGCCTGCATCCACCTCGTCTCGCCGATCTCCTGACGCCGCCTGTCCTCGCGCCACAAGAAGTCTTTCCGAGGGAGGGCCACCCCCCCCTCTCGCTCTGCTCGAACTTCCTGCACGAGCTCCCCCCGGCGGCCATGGCAGAGCAAAAGACGAACGGCGCTGCGGGCGCGGCTGCGGCGGTGCCAAACGGGCAGACGCAGGCCGAGAACGGTGAGGATGGCGAGAAAAGCAGCACACCACCTCCCAAGGCGGAAAAAGACCTCTACCCCATGAGCAACTGGAAGTACGACACGTTCCTCTGGACCATGTCCATCCTCGTCGACCTCTTCTTCCGCGAGGTGCATCCGCGCGGGTCCTGGAAGATCCCGCGCGACGGCCCCGTCCTCTTCGTGGCGGCCCCCCACGCCAACCAGTTCGTCGACGCGCTCATCCTGCAGCGCACCCTCCACAACGAGGCCAAGCGCCGCGTGTCCCTCCTGATCGCGCAGAAGTCGGTGCACGGCTTCATCGGCTGGGCCTCGCGCCAGGTCGGCTCCGTGCCCGTCGGCCGCGCGCAGGACTCGGCCAAGCCGGCGGTCGGCACCATCTTCCTGCCCGACCCCGTGCACGACCCGACGCTGCTGCGCGGCGTCGGCACCAGCTTCGACACGGCCGCCTCGGTCGGCAGCATGATCTTCCTGCCGTCGGTCAAGGGCAAGAGCGGCTCCAGCGTCGACATTGCCGAGATCCTCGGGCCCGACGCCGTGCGCCTCAAGCGGCCGTTCCAGGGCAAGACGCCCATGGCGCAGCTGACGGGCTGGACGGCGGCGGCCGACGTCGACGAGGACGGCAACCTCCTGCGCGGCCTCGACGGCCCCGCGCCCGGCTTTGCCGGCACGCGGTTCAAGCTGGCCGCGCACATCGACCAGACCAAGGTGTACCACGCCGTCTTCAACCGGCTGCGCAACGGCGGCTGCGTCGGCATCTTCCCCGAGGGCGGCAGCCACGACCGCACCGGGCTGCTGCCGCTCAAGGCCGGCGTGGCCATCATGGCGCTGGGCGCGCTGGCCGACGCGCCCGGCTGCGACCTCCAGATCATGCCGGTGGGCATGAACTACTTCCACGCGCACAAGTTCCGGTCGCGGGCCGTGGTCGAGTTCGGCCCGCCGCTGTCGGTGCCGGCCGAGCTCGTGGCCATGTACCGCGACGGGCGGCGGCGCGACGCCATCGCCCAGCTGCTGGACCTGGTGCACCACGCGCTGGCGGCCGTGACGGTGTCGACGCCCGACTACGACACGCTGATGCTGATCCAGGCCGCGCGGCGGCTGTACAACCCGACGGGCAAGAAGCTGCCGCTGCCGCTGGTGGTCGAGCTCAACCGGCGGCTGGCCATGGGCTACGACAAGTACAAGGACGACGAGCGCGTGCGCGCCGTGACCGGGGCGGTCAAGGACTACAACCAGCAGCTGCGCTACCTCAACATCCGCGACCACCAGGTCAACTACGCGCGCATGCCGTGGTGGAAGGTGTCGGCGCTGTTCGTGCTGCGCCTGGCCCAGCTGGTCGTGCTGTCCGTGGGCGTGCTGCCGGGGCTGCTGCTGTTCGCGCCCGTCTTCGTCGTGGCCAAGCTGTACAGCCGCCGCAAGGCCGCCGAGGCGCTGGCCGGCTCGGCCGTCAAGATCCAGGGCCGCGACGTCATGGCCACGTGGAAGCTGCTGGTGGCCATGTTCTTTGCGCCCATCCTGTACAACGCCTACTGCGTGCTGTTTGTCATCAAGTTCGGCTCCGACCGGCTGTGGGGCTACGTGCCGGCCTGGGCGAGCGAGGCGCCGTGGTTCCTGGTCTTTGTGGCCGGCTGGATCGTCTTCCCGCTCATCACCTTTGCCGCCCTGCGCTTCGGCGAGGTCGGCATGGACATTGTCAAGTCGCTGCGCCCGCTGGTGCTGTGCATGATCCCGTCGTCGAGCTACAACATCCACAAGCTGCGGGAGCGGCGCGCCGAGCTGCAGGCGCAGGTGACGGAGCTGATCAACACGCTGGGGCCCGAGATGTTCCCCGACTTTTCGCACAAGCGCCTGGTCAAGGTGCCGGTGGGCGACGCCGGCAGCAGCAGCGCGGCCAAGGCGACGGGCAAGGAGCCGTGGCTGGCCGGCAGCGGCACGGCATCGCGGCCGACCACGGCCTCGACTACGGCCACGACCATGACCACGACCACGACCACGACCACGACCACGACCACGACCACGGACAAGCACAGGCGCCACGACAGCGAGCAGTCCAACAGCAGCGGCTCCGGCACGGCGATGCCGGCGGGCACGGTGGGCGCGACTCTGTCGGGCCGGGCGGTGCCGCGCAACGAGTCGTTCAGCAACATTGGCGCGGTGGGCATCTTTCCGACGCGGCCGCCGTCACGGTCGCGGTCGCGGTCGCGCAGCAGCAGCGCCGGCGGCGGCGGCGCGTTTGGGTCGGGCGGCTTCCCGGTCGCCGGCTTCACCACGCTGGACGCGAGCGGCGGCTTTGACGAGGCCACCAAGAAGATCCGCGAGGCCATGCGGGAGCGCGGCGAGCTGCGGCGGCGTCAGAGCCAGTCGGTCAAGGACTTTTCGCTGATGGCTGACGAGGACGACGAGGAGGAGGAGGAGGAGGAGGAGGAGGAGGGCGAGGAGGACGACGGCGAAGACGGGGACGAGAGCGGAAAGAAAACGTTGTGATCTTGGTGATCTGGAGCATATCTGGTCGTTTCGGCCTTTTTTTTTTGTGTTTCCTTGTTCCTTTTTGCATTTTTTTTCTTCCTTTCTTCTCTTCTCGTCTTCCTCTTCCTTTCTTCCTCTCCTTCTTTCTCTTCCTCTTCCTCTCCATCTTCCTCTCCATCTTCCTCTCCATCTTCCTCTCCCTCCTCCTCTCCCTCTTCCCCCCATCTCACCTGCATCTTGAATTCACTTCTCTGCAGCGACTCGTTCAGAGGGCTCCTCCCTCCATTGTCTTGGCATATTTGTGTATGATTCTTGTCTAGGTGGCACACGTATTCTTGGACATAGCAGGCGGACGAATGCAACGATAGAGATAATCTACGACGAGACGTCATCTTATCCGGTAATCAGATAAGATCCCCGCACTGCGGACATATACGAGAGCGATGCGAGCCATGGATCTCAGTCTTCTGTCTGCCTTGCGTTTGGTCGGCTGCTCCTGTCCTCACAGCCTGTCGAAATGCTGCTGCCTGGGCCTCGCCAACGGTCCACGTAGCCATGCAGCGCGATTGGCCTCAGAGCCTGCCGCTCGGGGATACAGTTGTGGGACTGGCCCTAATCCCCGTTTATATCCGAGCTTCGTCTGGACGCAGAGTCTTTCGCCGAGCTGGCGCCGCCATCCAGGAACCGATAACTGTTTCCGCAGCGCTGCGGCCGCAGAGACGCCAGCGACCCGCGCGAAAAAAGACGGACGTGTCCGACGGCCTTGTCGCCTCTTCCTTTCCGTCTCAGCCTGTCTCCTGCGAGCTGTGGTCTGGCCTGTATTCATTCTGTCTGTCGTTTCGAGGGGCAATTTGGCCAGTTCGTTCGTGCTCGTCTCCGTCGTCTCCGTCGTCTCCGTCGTCTCCTTGTCTTCTCTCCCCGTCGTCTCGTCTCTCCCTCGTCTCTCCCTTGTCCCTCCTTCGTCCTGTCTTCTTCATCCTCTCCCCCTCGTCTCTCCCTCGTCCCCCTCGTCTCCCTCATCCCTCCTCCCCCCCCCCCCCCGCCCACCATGTCGTTTGGTCTCCGCTCCCTCGTCGACAGCGCCAAGAAGCTCGCCATCAACGGGCGCGGGTCGCAGCCGGCGCCGCTGGAGAGCGTGTTCCCCAAGACGGACGCGGCCGTCGACGGCGACGACTGTCTGCACGACTGCGCCTCGTGCACGGTGCGGTATCCGCGCGGCTTCAAGATCGACGACGACGACCGGCTCTACGGCATGGTGCAGGGCTGGAGCACGCACCTGCTGGTGGCCACGGGCAAGGCCGACTGGACCCGCGACGTGGCCGACGAGAAGGGCAGCGTGATGCAGGCGGTGGCCAGGGCGAAGCCGCCGAGCAACGGGGTGGGTGAGCGTTCTCCCCCACGACGTCCCGAGGGCGATGTCCGCTGACCCGCGCCCCCCCCCCCCCCCCTCCAGAAACTCATGCTGTCGGCCTCCAACATGCCGACGCCCGACCACGCCGCCGACTATGCGCAGCCGACGCGCGTGCTGCTGCTGCCGGCCTTTGTCGTCGTCCGCAACGTCAGCCCGGCCGCCGTGCCCGCGCTGCTCCGCGACCTCGTCAGCCGGGCGCCGACGAACACGACGCCCCTCGCAGGTGGTAGTCCCGACAGCCCCGACAGCCCCGACGACGCCGACGACACCGGCAACAGCCCGTCTCCGTCGTCTCCGCCGCCTCCGCCGTCGTCCTGGCGCCTCCCCCCCCTGCCGCCGCCGCTCGCCGTCGCCCCCTCCCCCCACAGCGTGCTCGTGCTGCTCTGCTCGCAAAAGACGCGCGACGCGCGCTGCGGCCAGTCGGCGCCGCTGCTGCGCAGGGAGCTCGAGCGCCACCTGCGGCCGCTCGGCCTCTTCCGCGACCTCGACGACGAGCGGCCCGGCGGCGTCGGCATCTACTACATCTCCCACGTCGGCGGCCACAAGTACAGCGCCAACGTCATGGTCTACCGCCGCCCCGACCCCTTTGGCCTCGACCACGTCCGCCGCGCCGACCTGACCCCCGCCGAGCGCGACGCCCTGCCCGACCGCGTGCGCGCCGCCGTGCCCGCCGTGCTGCGGAACGCCCGAGGCGCCCGGCCTGAGACGGGAAACGGAGCCGCCGAGGCCGAATCCGAAAACGGACCCACAAACGGAGACGCTCCCGCAAACGGAGACGCTCCCGCAAACGGCGACGCCCCCGCCGACTACCTCCCCCCCGGCGCCGCCCAGTGCATCTGGCTCGCCCGCATCCGCCCCGAAGACTGCGAGAACCTCGTCAGGTACACCATCCTGCAGGGCAAGCTGGTCAAGCCCGAGAGCCAGCTGCGCGGCGGCTTCGACCGCAGCCGTGGCGTGCTCAGCTGGTAGGCGGGGCGGGGACGCCACGAAACGGAGCCTCTCCAAAACGCTCCTTCTGCACAAACGGTCACCGCATGGAGGGGTCACCATGCATAAGCAAGATAAGATATCCTCTCTTATGTAAGATACATAGCACAGAGGCAAATACATAATACGAGTACTCCGTGGAAAACACAACACATTGTATACCGTTACTGGCCGGTTCCCGCAGTGGACTCTGCCCGATCCGCGCCAGCCATCCTGGCCGTGTGGAGATGCGGAGAAGACGCCTCTCGGTATCTGACGACTCTTTTCGCTGTTGTGGCCGAGATGTCGGGTGGGTCCCTCCGGTTGAGGGGCGCCTCCAGAACGGCCCTAAAACCACCGCTGTTGCCGAGGCAACCCTTATCCGATAACGTATTTACAATTCCCCTTTCGCTGACGGGCCTGTGTCTTTCCTGTCCACATTCCTCTGCCTAAACCTGCAATCCTTCCCCTGTTGTCTTCCTCTTCCCGCCTCGCAAGCAAGAAAAGAAAAAAAAAGAGCCCGTCGCCAGCTTCGACGATGACTTAGAGAGAGTACGGCTGCCAGCAATCGGCCTCAGGACATAGGAACCCCCCTCCAGGCTGTGCCTCTCGTCCGTCGCCTTCTTCTCTCTCTCTTTCTCTCGTCCCTGCAACCCCCGACTTCCCTTCTTCCTGCCTCCTTTTCCCGCCCGTCGTGCGTCTGTCCGCCTTGTCCCGACACGCTGCAGCCATGATGACCGCCACCAACACCCAGGTATCAAGCGAGTCTCCCCGCCAGCACAAGAACAAGTCCGTCCTGCGCTCGTTTATGCGGCATCGCCGGAACGACTCGGACGACAACCCCCCTTCTGCTGCACCCCTGCCCACCGCCACCAGAGGCCCTGCACCCCTGGAGGAAACGTCCCACAACCGCCACCAGGAGCCGTCCGCTGGGCCCTACCTGCAGTCCGGAAAGCACGTCTCGCTCAACCACGACCGCCTGCCCCGAGGTCCCGTTTCTGCGTCTCCCACGCGAAAGACAAAGCTCACCATCGAGACCCGAGCCGGTCCCACCCATCACGAGAACAAGTCCATCCCCACCACCCCGTCGCCGCGGAAGAACAACTTTGCCAGCCTCCTGTCGCGGCCCAAGTCCCTGAGAAATCTGCAGAAGCCGACCGTCCAGCTCGACCACCCCGACAGACACATGGGCGGCGGCAGCAGCAACAGAAAGGGCAAGGCCCGCACCGCAAAGGACAAGGAGAACTGCACGCCGCCCGGCTCGGTCACATACACGGCCTCCGCGGACCCACCGCCGCCCATTTATGCCCAGTTCTGCACCAATAGTGCCAACGGCACCACAAATAGCGACGCTGGCCCTCCGCTGTCGCCTCGCAAGCTTGCCGGCCGCCCACGCAACCGCCGTCCGTCGCTCGAAGAGCCCCCTGCTCGAGGAAGACATCACGCCGGCGGCACGCGGCCCAAGTCCTTCCATCCCGGCTCCAACAACGGCACCTCGTCCGCGAGCATGTCGGCCGCCGCCGAAGCAAACGGTCCCGTCATCGATCCCAAGGACATCGACACCCATCTCGAGGCCCTCCTCGACCGTCGAAACATTCCCGAGCACCAGCGCTACAAGATGCGCAGCCTGGCCGCCGCCATCAAGATGGAGTTCATCCGCCAGGACTGGGCCGAGAGCCGTGCCAAGCGTTCCAAGAGCCACGACAGCACCCGCTCCTCGGCCGAGCCGACTGCCGCCCAACCTGCCACGCCCGCTGCTGCCATGTCCGTCCCGACACCGGCCAGCTCCACCAACACCGCCGCCAAGACCGGCAAGCCCGACAAGTCCACCAAGTCCAAGCACTCCCGCGTCAAGAGCCTCACGCTTTCGAGGGTCACCCGCGGCCGCAGCCGGGATCGCGGCGATGGCGACAATGCCAATGGCAATGCAAGCCACAAGAGCCCCGGCCTGACTCTCAGGAAGAAGGCAGAAGACACTCTGGGCCGCCACCTGCGATCCAAGTCCACGGAGAACATGGTAAACGTTGCCGGTGTCGAGCACGTCAACCCGTCTGCCGCTGCGGCCAGCATGAGCAAGGCCGGCGGTAGTGGCAACGCCATCGTCGGCCTGTTCAGCAAGGCCAGGGGCCCGCAGCAGCACACGCCGGGCGACTTTGTGCAGTACCTGCGCACCGTCCAGAAGCCCGAGCTGGTCGAGGTCGGCAAGCTGCACAAGCTGCGCCTGCTGCTGCGAAACGAGACCGTCGCCTGGACCGAGGACTTTATCGGACAGGGAGGCATGGAGGAGACCGTCGGCCTGCTGCACCGCATCCTGGCCATCGAGTGGAGGGAGGAGCACGAGGACGCCCTGCTCCACGAGAACCTCCTCTGCCTCAAGGCGCTGTGCACCACCGCGCTGGCCCTGCAGTACCTGCACGCGAACCAGGCCAGCCTGCTGCCGGCCCTCATCCACATGATCTTTGACCCGGAGAAGAAGGGCCCCAGCGAGTTCACCACCCGCAGCATCGTCACCTGGCTTTTGTTCACATACATCCAGAGCGCGTCGCTGCCCGACGAACGTGCCGCACGCGCCCGCACGATCCTGGGCTACCTGCGCGACCCGGAGGGCAGCGAGGAAAGCCGGACCGTCAGCTTCGTGCTGGAGATGCGCCGCGACCGTCCGTACCGCGTGTGGTGCAAGGAGGTCGTCAGCGTCACGAAGGAGGTCTTCTGGATCTTCCTGCACCACCTCAACGTGATTTCGCTGCCCATGGCGGCCAGGGTGCCGACGGACGGTGGCGACGCCAAGGGCGACAGCAGCAACGAGGCCACAGGACGTCCGCCGCCGCCGCCGTCGCACACGACAACCCCCTCCTCGTCATACATGCTCCGCCACTTCCCCAAGGAGAGGCCGCCGGTGCCTGCCGCTCCATACGTCGGCGGCGTCGAGTGGGAGGCCACCAACTATCTGGCCTCGCACCTGGACCTCGTCAATGCCATCCTGGCCTGCATGCCGACGGCAGCTGAGCGCAAGCGCCTTCGTGAGCAGATGCAGATGTCCGGCTGGGAACGCTGCATGGGTGGCAGCCTTCGTCTATGCAAGGAGAAGTTTTATGGGGCAGTCCACGACGGGCTGCGCACTTGGGTTGCGGCCGCCCACGAGGACGGCTGGGATGTGCGCGACGTGCGCTATGGCCCCCCTCCTCCGGCGCCCGTGGCTGCAGCAGAACGCCACAACGATGTGAAGAAGATACCGGCCGCTGTTAGTGGCCCCATGATAGAAGACCCGCCGGCGCCCAAAATTGAGATTCCGAAACTGGACTTTGTTCTGGACTCGGAGGACGTATGAAAGTCGTCAGTGGCAAAAAAAAAAAAAAAAGGGAAGTATGTCGATCCTGGCCGAACAGATCGAGATGGCTGCGTGTGGTTTGGACAAGAGAGAGGGGAAGGGAGAAGTGGCGAATACGACGTAGGGCGTCGCCGACAGAGTGGGGCATTTCCGTTTTCCAGCTTAGCATTTGAGATGCGGATTCTCCAAGGATGGATGGCATTGCTGAGGTGGAAGAGTTCCTATGCACACAGGCATGGCTTCTGTTGTTCTGGAGCTGTTCTTTTTCCGTCTTTTGCCACCACAAGGCTGCATCGTCGTTTCTGGTTGCTTTTGCGTTTTCGGGGCAGATCTGGTTTCGTTTGTTCGGCGTTCTCTGCTATTCGTATGATGGTCCTCTCTTATGACACGTATATAATGAACTCATGAATTCACATAGCCAAACGATACAAATCCCTTTGCGCCATTTGCGTTGCTAACAGAAGGGATTCGGCTGCTTACTCCGTAGAAGTTTTCACTCGGGTGGAGTTGAAGCTGTCTGAGCGGTCCATATCTGACAGGGAGCCGCTGTGCTGGAAGCGGCAGGTTCTGGGCGCAGCAAGAGAATTGGGGGGCAAGGGCTGTCCTGTCAGTATCCATGGCACGGGGAACTTGTCTGACCAACCAACCATTGGCTGACCCCAAGATGCTCCATTTTGGATGAAGATGTAACGGATTAGCTGGCAGTGGATCGGCCACCAACTCAAAAATCAACTGACATGGTGCTGTAGCCGGACAGGGGTAGAAAGGTGTGGCAAGGGCCAGGTTGATTATCGCTGCATGTACGAGCTGTCACAGACCACCCGAGATGCCGGGCTGGATGGGGGCATAGCTGCCGAGGCCAGACAACAGCTCTGCCTGCTCGGCTCCCTCTCGGAAAGCCTTTGGTTGCCGAGAGCGGCACCGCGGTGGTGGAGAGCAATGCAGCCGCGGATGTAGATAGCCGTGTGTTTCACACTACTATGTATACGCAGAGTACGTACACGGCGCAGCCGGAGAGCAGGCCAATCTGGCAACCAAGAGCGAGTCCAAGGGTCGGCTTTCCAGGAGAGGCGGTGAGCTTGCGGTCAGTAACATCGTGAGTGGTCATTTCTCGCCAACAAGGGCTTAGCCAGCTCCCTCTCTCTGCATGGTAGGGGGGGGAGGGGAGCCAACAGATCTGGAGGTGGCCAGGGGGGAAGGGGGGGGGGGGGACAAATTGGCCTTTTGCAGTGACATCTGCAAGACGGGTTGGTTTTTTGCAGAGTTTTGCGATGACGAGACTGGCACGAGAAATTTACAAGATCGTGAGACGCTGGTCAAAAATGAAGCATTTGCGTCGTGGTCGCTGCTTCTTGTTTGGAACACCTGCACTCGCCCGTATGCCACGAAGACGGGTATTGACGGCAGGAGCGAGCGGTCTGCTGCCATGTGTGGGAAGATGCTCGTGACTTGTGTGCGACCTGATGTTTATGCGGTTTCCCAACTCCAAGTCCTGCATGACAGCGTCCTTGTGCCCCCCCATTTGCATCCTTCTTTCCCCCTGTCAACATTTGCACCCCCCACCTGTAGAGATACATAGTACATAGTAAGTCTCCGACGGCACAGCTGGGCGGCCATGGAAGGTCCGTATTTCTTCTTCGACGACCGGATGCAACGTGCTCGCCCACAAACAGCCATTTCCCCCTCGCCCTTCCCAGCCTGACGTGCATGCTGCTGCTGGCCTGCTGACCGGCACGCTCGCCACAGGCTGCTCACAGCCGTGCAGCCTGGCCGGACAAGGAGCCGGTGTTCCCTGTCAGGTTCAGTCAGTAGTGGCGCAGTTTTGCAGGTTCTTAGCCCGGAATCCCGTCACGACGGAAAGAGCAAGGCCAGGGCCAAGAGAAATGCACTAACGCCCGCACTACTCGTACGCATGCTGGAAGTGCCCGCGGGAGGGTTGTTTAGTCTATCTAGGCGGCTGGGCCGCTGAGACTGGCGGCTTGCGACCTGCCTGCAACAAGGCCGAAACAGCAATGCCATTGGCCGGCGCAGGGCCTCTCTGCTCGGCACCCGGCTTTATTTTATTAGATTTTATTAATGGTATCCTCTCTGCCCCGTTCGCATCGCCATCCTCGCCGTTGCGCAGCTGGACGGCAGCCTGCTGTTGACGGGAACATCGCCTCTGCACATCGCCTCCCCCCATCGCCTTCCCCCCCCCCCGCTCCCCCCCCCCCCCCCCCCCCCCCCCCCCCCCCCCCCGCCCCCCCCCCCCCCCCCCTCCCTCCCCCCCCCCTTCCTCCACCC
>JANSMH010000102.1:0-81413 GCA_029299595.1 Grosmannia serpens
CTCCTCTCCCCCCCCCCCCCCCCCCCCTCCCCCCCCTCTCCCCCTCTCCCTTCTCCCCCCCCCTCTCCCCCCCCCCCCCCCCCCCCCCCCCCCCCCCCCCCCCCCCCCCCCCTCCACCAACATGAAGTTTACACGCTCCCTCCTCCTCCTGTTCTCGCTCCTCGCCCCGGCCGTCCTCGGCGCCGCGACACACGTCAGGCGCGAGCCCAACGGCGAGGGCCGCAAGCCGGCGAGCTACAAGTACTTCCAGGAGCCCGGCTCCGACCCGACGCTCGGCCACTACGACCGACGCTACTTCCACGGCATCGTCGCGTACGGCGAGCACCAGGTGGTGCTGCAGCACCTCGTCCGGTCGTACCTGCTGACCTTCCGCGCGCTCGGCATCGAGACGTGGATCGCCCACGGCACGCTGCTCGGCTGGTGGTGGAACGGCCGGATCATGCCGTGGGACTACGACCTCGACGTGCAGGTCTCGGACGTCACCCTCTTCTACGTGGCACAGCACTACAACCGGACCATCCACACGTACCGCTTCCGCGACGACGAGACCGGCGAGGAGCACGAGCGCGAGTACCTGCTGGACGTCAACCCGCACCACGGCGGCCCGCGCGGCGACGGCCAGAACGTCATCGACGCCCGCTGGATCGACACCAGCAACGGCATGTTTATCGACATTACCAGCCTGGCCGAGCGCGACCCCAAGCGCGCCCCCGGCATCTGGAGCTGCAAGAACTTCCACCGCTACCGCACCCGCGAGCTGTACCCGCTGCGCGAGACCGAGTTCGAGGGCGTGCCGGCCTCGATCCCCTACAGCTTTGACAAGGTGTTGACGTCCGAGTACGGCCTCAAGTCCCTGGTGACCACGGAATGGCAGAGGTGTGTTGCGAGGTTTCCCTTTTTTTTTTTTTTTTTTTTTTTTTAAAATATCTTCCCCCCCTTCCACCTGCTAACCCGTCAGACATCATTGGGACCCCGAGGTCAAGGAGTGGGTGCCGAAAAATGGCAACAAGACAAAGATCCCCCATACGACGCCGTCGCGGAACCCGGTCACGATGACGGACAGAAAGGGGGGCGACACAATACAGGACGAAAAAGAAAAAGCCCAAGACAAGGAGGCCGACAAGGAAGCCGACAAGGAAGACAAGAAAGACGGCAACAAAGACGGCAACGAAGCAGACGACAAGACGGAAGACGCGGGGACGTTTATCCAGAGCAGCAAGGAAGGATGAGCGGTTCGAAACGAGACGGGACGACTCAAGAGGAGCCGACGAGACCTAACCCACCCCATATGGCGCCGCCGCAGAGCCTCGCATACTCTGCGGAAGGCGCCGAGCCAACGGCGCAGGACTACGGCACGGTGCTAGCAGAACAGCACGGGCGTGAGCGCCCACAGGACGGGTGGCAGACGAGACGCATGCTACAGGACGGCATGTGACGACCAGGTCTGCCGCACGGCAATACGGGGACGACTTGCTTCCCGGCGGTCCGGAAGCGAGGAAACGGTGGATTTTCACGGATACGGCGGCATTTGGTGGCGTTTGTGGAGTTGGATAGTGGATTTAGAGGCATTTTCCCCTTGTATTCTGGTTCCATCTCTGGGGATGACTTGGGCAATATCAGGCCATGCAGAAAGCATGGCGCGCTGGATAGCTTTGTTTTCTTGTGTTTTCTGGAACCGATACCCAATACAGCACGACAGTGAATGCTGTACCTGAATTCAGTCCGAGAGAAGTACTCTGAGACCAATTACACCGATATATTGCCAAGAGGCATTCTAGGCAGATTCTAGCGTATAAAAAGAGCTCCATCGTACAAAAAGAGAGCTCGCAAACCTCGACTCCAGATGTCCTTTCCCATCCAACGCCCATGATGCCAACCAAAGAAGCACAGTGTCCTGCTCTGTTCACCGGCTGGAGCTGGTTCCGCTGCTGCCGTTGTCGTCGCCGGCGCCGTCGCCGTGTCGCCGCTGCTCGGCCAAGCGGCGAAGCCGGTCCTCGGCCGCCCTCGCGGCCAGGTCGCGCCGGGCGACTGCGGGCGTGCTGTCGGTGTCGGTGTCGGTGGCGGTGGCGGCGGTGTCTCCGCTGCCGAGGACAAAGGAGCCGCCGGTCCAGCCGCCAGCATCGGTGTGTTCGTCGTCGTGGTCGCGGTCGATGTCAATGTCATCAGGGCCGTTGCGGATGGGCGCCTGGAACGCGGCCAGGCGGTCGACGCGGTCGCCGGCGAGGGTGCGGCCGGTGCCGTGGTAGTCGGCGTGCTCGACGGCGCGCTCGAGCTGGCGGCACAGCGCCCAGAAGCGGGCGTCGTGCGGGCCGTGGACGTTGTGGGCGAGCTCGTGGCAGAGGGTGCGGCGCACGGTGCGGTAGTCGCGGTAGCCGTCGCCGGCGTCGGTGCGCAGCCGCAGCTCGACCACCTGGCCGCGGTTGCGGTTGAGGCCCAGCGTGCGCGTCGTGCCCTCGTGCGAGGCCGTCGTGTGCTGCCGCGGGTCCATCTCGGTCAGCAGCCCGACGGCGAGCCGGTGCGCCCGCATGGCCGCGCGCACGCCGACGTCGTCGCGCAGCCGCTGCAGGAACGCCAGCGACCGGTCGGCGTGGGGGAGGTGCTCGAGCGGCTGCAGCGCCTGGAACGTGTAGGGAGACGGGGAGGACGACGAGGAGCCCGTCCCCGGCGTCGTCGTCTGCGCCCGCACCGCGTGGCGTCGCTGCTCCTGCCGCCGTGCTGCCCGCTGCCGCACCGACGCCGACGCCGCCCGCAGCGCCTGCACCGCCGACAGGCGGGCCGCCACGAGGCGCAGTGTCGTCGTCGTCGTCGTCGTGGCCCGCGCTCCTGCGACCCCCAACAGCGGCGCCAGCGGCCGGCCCCCGTCCTCGCCGCCCTTGAGCAGGCCCACCGGCGGCGGCCCAATGTACTTGTGGCTCGACCAGTCGTACGTCGCCGCCGCCGCTGTCGTCCCATCCGCCGCCGCCGCCGCCGCCCCGTCCCACTGGTCCTCGCAGGCCATCGTCAGGTCGTCCAGCACGGCATCGCCCGCAAGATGGAACACGTGCGTCTGGCCGGCAAAGGCGACGCGCACGGCCAGGCTGGTGCCGCTGCCAGCAGAGGCGTCGTAGGCGTCGTCTGCGTAGCCGCCTCCGGGTGCAGTCACCGCCTGTTGTGGTAATGCGACTTCTGTGGCCATGGTCACGGGGGAGGAGGAATGCGTCGAGAGATCGTGCTGATGTCGATGCGATGGAGGCGGCTCAGCTCGGTTGGTCAAACAAGGCCGCCGGGTTCGTAGGTCGGGGAGAGAATGCTTTGCGTAGGGTCACCGCGGGCAGTGCACGCGCGGCCGCCACCCCGGGAGCAGAGGGCTTAATAGGAAAGGGATGGCGAAGGCAGCCCATCGTCGTCGAATCTTCCACCAGCTGCGGTGTTTCCGCCTGCTTGGTAATACGGATTAGTACTCCGTATCCAAAACGGTGGGTCCAAAACGGAGGGTGCAAGCGCGGAAAATATACGGGCCGTGAAACGAGCCACAGTTTGAGAAGCAAGGACATCCCCAGCGGCAAGCTGCCCGTTTTGAAACAGAGCTTGTCTCTTCCAATCAGGAGCTAATCGCGTTCGTGTCCTTTAACACGGCCTCTTGTTTTCTTTCGACTCCCGAGGCAAAAGCACCATTCTCTCTTCCAGCCCTCTCTCCCCCGACGTCCAAGCCCGCCTTTTCGTCACCCTCTGCGCATCGCCGGCCCTCCCGCCAGCACGCCATCGCCGTCTTCCCGTCCACGTTGTCGATCTGCGGGCCAGAACCGCGATCCCTTGGCCAGCCCGCATCTGCTGGCGTTATCGTCGCCGATATCTGGCGAGCAGCAGCTCTCTCTCTGTTTATCGCATCCCCCCCTATGTTCTCGGCCGGCCAGCCACGGGCAGAACACAGCACGCCGACATGGGCCTGAACCTCTTCCGGGTCGTGGGTGAGTTGCTCCGGCCGATCCTGCTCTTCCTGCCGCGAGCCTGCTCTTCCTGACAGCGAGCCCTTTTGCACAGGGGACCTCTCCCATCTCCTCTCCATTGCCATCCTTCTCCACAAGATGGTCCAGCTCAAGGTACGCCCCTGCCCCTCTCGCCGCCGTGGCCGTGTCGCCAGCCCCGTGCTGACCGACGGCAGAGCTGTTCCGGCATCTCCTTCAAGTCGCAGGCGCTGTATTTCATCGTCTATGTGACGAGATATCTAGGTGAGCTTTCTCTCCCCCCCTAGTGTGTCTGTCTCGCCGCCTCGCCGCCTCGCCGCCTCGCCGCCTCGCTGCCTCGCTGCCTCGCTGCCTCGCTGCCCCCGCTTGCTCCTTGCTCCTTGCTCACCCCGTCTGCGGCAGATCTGCTCTCCACCAACAGCATATACAACGTCATCTTCAAGATCCTCTTCATCTCCTCGCAGGGCTACATCCTCTACCTCATGACCACGTCCTACAAGCCCACCAACGACCCCAACCTCGACACCTTCCGCGTCGAGTACCTCCTCGGCGGCGCCGCCGTGCTCGGCATCCTCATCCCGTACCAGTACTCCCTGTCCGAGATCCTGTGGGCCTTTTCCATCTGGCTCGAGTCCGTCGCCATCCTGCCGCAGCTGTTCATGCTGCAGCGCACCGGCGAGGCCGAGGCCATCACCACCCACTACCTCTTCGCCCTCGGCAGCTACCGTGCCCTCTACATCCCCAACTGGATATACCGCTACGTCACGGAGCCCACCCACAAGGTCGACTGGATCGCCATCACCGCCGGCATCGTCCAGACCGTGCTCTACAGCGACTTCTTCTGGATCTACTACCAGAAGGTGTTCAAGGGCAAGAAGTTCAAGCTGCCGGTGTAGGCGCATGCAAGACCTGGGGAAACTACGGCCCTGCAAATACTGGACGATGGCAACAGGCCTCGAGTCCGCATCCACGCGGCCAGATTCCGACAAGGGACCGTGGAGGCCAACAGGGGAGACGCGGGAGACTGGCATCGAGAGCGAGACCGCATGTGTTTATGTGTTTGCTTTCAGACACGAACACGGCTCTTCTCTGACAGTCCCTACGGCCAGGCTACAGGGGGTAGGAATGGTGCTGAGAAGCAGGGGGAAGGAGTTTTTGTATATTGACAACTAGGCGTTTTCGTGCTATGCCTGTTTCTAGGAAAGGGGAAGAAGGGCTCGCCTTTTTGCAGCCCACGTGCAGACCAGAAGGGTGCAAGATAACGGAGCTTTTACCATGTCCCCGGACAGAGTAGAAAATGGGATAGCTCATGGCATTTCCGAGTGTATTTGTAGACCAGAGAGAATGGAGGGTCCCGAGGAGCGCGGCTTGCATGAATAAGGTTGGCGTAGGGTAGGATTGGCTAGCGAGATTCTCAGACTTGTTTGAGGACGGCGATCCTTTGGCCCCCTGAACCTTTGACTTCACACATCTCCGACGGCCAGACGCATGAAGCACGTCGGCACGGTATGCAAGATAGTCTAGCTTGTCGTCGGGGCAAGAACATGATAAAAAGAGTTTGTCAGAACGCTGGCAAACCCTGGACGCCTGACGGTCTCGTCCACACGGCTGTCTCGGGTGATTGTCTGTTTCCTGGGCACGACTACGATGAAGCGGCTGCTGCCAGTCCGGCAGAACCGTGGGCAGAAGCACTCTTACATGAAATTCCTCGCTCCGTAGCCATTGCCGTCAATGCTCGCCCGAACCCGCTTCCTCACGGATGCCGGCGTTTCAGAATACGGATGGACTGCAAATACGCACGGCTACTACTATCCCATCTTCTCACCTAGGCTCTAGAAAGAAGGTGCAGCTCCTGTGCGTTGCGATCAGTGCTCCAATTAGCAGCCCCCGTCAATATCGGAGGAGACGACTGCAGAAGGGGCTCTCCTGCCATGTCTGGCCGATGGATCTGAGACGTTCCACGCCCCGGGCTCGTTGGGGCCGCCAGGCCCGGCTCTCTCCCACCGTCCTGGTGCTGGTCCGCTTTACAGTCTCTGCTCCCGGTCCAGACGACCTCCGACCCTTGTTTGTCCCCTGCTCGTATCTCACCATCTTACCTGATCGCCAGCCAGGACGGCTGGCAGTCGCACCGGGGCTCACAAATTTGGATGCCAAGAATCTGCCTGTCCGCACCTCTTCCGTCTGCCTCTGCTCTCTGTTTCCGTGTGCCAGCTGCATTGTCTCTGGTTGTGTGGCTTTCCGTCCGTTGGTGCCACCCCCCGGATTCATGCCATAGATATACAACAAAGGGCTCAGCTACGAAACCATTGCGGTCCCGTTTCTCATCACACACATTCATATTCTATGCCCATCCACTTCTCCCGAACCCCCATTTCTCCAGATTTTGCCTTCTCTTTTTGCTCCTCGGATTTCTGCATTTTCTCCCCATTCTTTTAATTTTCTCAAAGCCGGCTTCTTCTTCGACACTCTCATTTATCCACCAGACAATGGCTGCTTACCTGTCTGTTTCTTTATGATATATCAGCACTACTTACTTGCTTTCCTTTCGAATACTGCCGCAGGCCCCGGATTCAGTCACGAATATACCTATACCAGCATTTCTAATGGCTAGACACCGGCCGTGCCGACGGACAGCTTTTTTCTGGCTGTCGATCTTGCTCGTGGCCTATGCTGCCAGCCCAGCACTGGCGGGCGTCGAGGAGAAAGACACAGCAGCCCGCGGGGTGGACACAGTCGAATTGGCCGCACGCGCGCCACCCGTGGCACAAACAGCAGACGACGATGCTCCCGAGACGGGTCTGTTCTTCCGGCGGTGGGTAGCGGCCGGCCCCAACATCATGGCGGCCGACGTGGCGGAGCAGAGGCGGCAGGTTGTGCGGGCGCTGCAGCAGGACCAAGACGAGCGCGAAGAGAGCCAGAGGAGGAAGGAGAGGCGGAGGACGCGAGGCACGCCGGCGGCGGCCGGGGCAGTGGCCGAGCGGGCACCGAAGCAGACGGAGGCGCCGGCCTATCCCGCCGCGGCGCTGGCGGTGCGGCAGAGCGACGGCCAGGTAGCAGCGCTGAGCTCGCAGCTCCAGTCGCTGTCGTTGGCGTCGTCGGCGGTCAGCCAGGCCAGCCGGCTGGTGTCGCAGACGTCGCAGCAGCTGGCGCAGCAGGTGACGCAGCTGTCGCAGTCGACCGACCAGCTGTCGCAGTCGATCCAGCAGCTGCAGCAGTCGGCCCAGCAGGCGTCGCAGTCGGCCCAGCAGGCACAGCAGTCGGCCCAGCAGGCGCAGCAGTCGGTCCAGCAGGCGCAGCAGTCGGCCACGAGCGCCATCAGCGCGGCCCAGGCGTCGGCCGCCAGCAGCGCCAGCGCGGCCGTCGCGTCCAGCCTGGCCAGCATCACCAGGAGCGTCGCCAGCGTCATCGCCGCGGCCAGCACCAGCGCCGGCAACATTGCCAGCCTCGCCAGCAGCCAGGTGCAGGCAGCCAAGGCCGATGCCACCGTGGCCAGGGTGAGCCGGGCCGAGAGCCCCCCCCCCCTCCCTCTTCCATCTGCGCTCTCGCTGACAAAAGGCAACAAACAGGCCGACGCGGCCACGCAGGTCAAGCAGGCCCAGGGCGCCGCCGTGTCGGTGACCCAGGCGGCCCTCGCCGTCGTCGGCACCTTTGTCGGCTCGGTGCTGCTCACCGTCATCATCTTCGTTCTGGTGCTGCGCTTCAGGGACAAACGGCGGCGCCTGAACCGCCGGAGCGTTGGATACCCGCGCGACGTGAAGCTGCAGAATCCCCCTGCCGGGGCGTATGGCAGCAGAGCCGGCCCCGGCGGCAACGATATCAACGACGACGAGACGAGACTGAACGACGGCGGCGGCGTCTATGGGCGCGACTCGCAGCAGTCGTCACGCTACAGCAGCAACTCGATGCAGCAGTCTGCTGCCGACCCCGGCTTCGGCAGCGTGGCTATCGGCAACCCACCGCCCGGACGGAAAAACACGGTCACCTCCACTGGCGGTGTTGGTGGTAAGATAAACTCCTTCTCCCTGTTTCCCAAGACGCCGACTCCGAGCGGTCTGCCCGGAAGCGCCATCGGGATCGCCGTCGGCAGCAGAGACACCCGGGACATGACCCAGACGGCTGCTGCTGGCACTGCCAATGTCGCCACGATGGCCCGGGCCAGCGTCGCCAGCGACCTGGAACGGCCGCCGCCGAGCCTGCAGCAATGGCTGCGCCAGGGCACCGTGAGCCCGTTTGGCACACCGCGACGGGACGGCCTGGAGACGAGAGGCGGCGAAGAGACGGACACGAGCTGGCCTTTCGAGAGGACGCAGCAAAAGCCTCAGACCACGCTGAAGCAGCCCGTCGGCGGTCCCGGCAAGGTGATGCGGCCAGGAGGACCGCTGCCATTGAGGGATTCATGACGAGGAGAGCGAGAAAACGGGAAAGGGAAAGGGAGGCATGGGCAAAGGGCTAGGGGACGGCATAGCGACTTGTTGGGTTTCCGGTTCTATTCAGTAGTTAATTTGATTGGAATTGATATCAAGGAAGCAAGCTTTCTCTCGATGACGTGATTTTACTTTCAGGCACAGGTCTTCACGCTCAAGGCTTGGATTGGAAGGAACCACGAAGAAAAATAAGAAGGCTCGATGGACAGATCATGTGAGCGGAGGCAAGCTGTCATTGGTTCCGTCGTGCCTGCCCGACCTGCTAGTTTGACTATTGGTATCGCACCCTACTTTTTTGTATGTGGTCGTACATGATGTCCTACGCAACTAGTGGTTATTGGACATCCGGAAATACGTAGCTGGATTGTCCGCAGAAAGCATCACCTCCATCTAACCAGGGATACAGCAGCGACGCACCAGGAACACCATGGCCGAGCCAGGAAAATACACGCAGGGGTATTCCCAGTACACCCTTGCCACCCACCTGAAGCGGACGGCAGAAAAGGAGGGAGCCTTTCTGCTGCCGCACCTCCGCGAGACGGACCGCGTGCTGGATGTCGGCTGCGGGCCGGGCAGCATCACGGTGGGCTTTGCCAAGTACGTCCCCCGCGGCTCCGTCGTTGGCGTCGACGTGGCGGCCGACGTGCTTGCGCGGGCCACGCAGCGCGCCACCGAGCTGGGCCTGGCGGCCGAGGGGCCCGGGTCCGTCCGCTTCGAGCAGGCCGACGTCCTCGGCGGGCTGCCCTATGCCGACGACACCTTTGATGCCGTCTACTGCTCGCAGGTGATTCCGCACCTGGCGCCGTGGGACAAGTCCCGGCGGGCCGTGGTCGAGATGCGCCGCGTGCTCAAGCCGGGCGGCGTCCTGGCCTCGCGCGACGGCACCGAGACGCTCTTTTACCCGCGCCATCTCGACCTGGGCCGCCTGTGGGTGGCCAACAACCAGCGCGCGATCCGCAAGGGCGCGCCCGCCGACCAGGAGCAGGACGTCTCGGGCGCCTCCATTCCGGGCCTCTTTCGCAGCGCCGGCTTCGATGCCGACCACGACAAGGTCCGCATCGGCGCCGCGGCCTGGGTGCAGTCGAGCAGGCAGGAGCGCCAGTGGCTCGCCTGGCGCGCCACCGGCCAGCTGCAGCCGGGCGACCCGTTCCGCCAGAGCTGGCTGGACGCCGGCATCACCGAGGAGGAGATCCAGGAGACGCTGGCGGCCATCCGGCAGTGGGCCGACATGGACGACGCCTGGCTGGTCGCGCTGCAGACCGAGACCCTGGGATGGAAGTAAGGGCTATGGCTACGTTGACATGGCAGAGAGCAACCGGAATAGATTCAGTGCTACTGTCCAATCAAGACGTTGAGTTACCAGCACGCGCTACTTCTTCAGGCATGAAGGATTCTGGCCTTCTCCACGAGATTTGTAGGATTCTATGCTTTCTCGATATATCGAATGGCAGACAGCATCCACTTGGGGTTTACCTTTAGATCTGTCTCATCATCTCTAACCGCCCAGTGGGTATTAGTCCGCCAAAACAGAGTGGCAGTGGACACTAAAGACAGAGTCCGGCTCTATTAACTGTATCGTTCTGTCAATGGACACTCAAAAAATCATCCCGCCAAGGTATGTGCCAACATAAATGCCATCATACTGACAGACAAGTTGAAGGAAGGCGATATCAATCGACCTGTAGATCTCCCCAATGGTAGCGAGGCTTCTGGTTCGAGCTGAACCGTCCTCGTACGCACCCTGGTCAATGGTTCCATGTCCTAAGCCAGAAAGAGGCCGCAATTGACAATATCATCAATGAGCATTCCCAAATAATGTGAAACCGCAACCCTGTTGGGTTATCACATGACCTCTTCGCACTCATCGAGAACTTCAGTCTCACTGGATCACGGGAAAGCGCACGTGTCTAGCGGCCACGTGCAACATCAGTCACTTGTGCTGTTCGCGATCCTTATGTAAAGCAGCGTCCTGCTGAATTGCGCTTGCTATTCGCACCTTGTGTTTTTTACGTACACAGGCCACTTTCCAATACCCGGATGCCTTCACTTGCACTCTACCGCGTACTTTTTACATTTATCGCGACTTATATGCCGTTTTTTCCCCTGGCCTTTTTTTGCCCGGAAATTTTGTCTGACCTAAGCTTTGTGTATTTTTTTTTTCAGCCTGCCTAGGCCAAGACCAGGAACCGGAAACGCTCCTGGAAATCGCGCCACCTTGGGGCACGGCAGGGGGACGTGGCTGATCTGTTTTTGCTCGCATCCTGCATCCACTGTTGCAAAGCCCAGCCCACACTCGAGATAGCATATCGCAGCAATGCCCATGTGCTCGGGCGCCTTTTGAACGGGGGGCAATCCAGCGGCCAGTGACGTCCACCAGAGCTGGTCAGAGCTCTGGCGCAACGGACGTTTGAGCGGCCGACTGCCGGAGAGAGATGTGCGTCTATGATCCTCTCTCCACTTGGCGCCTTCAGACATGGACCTGCCGATCGACGCGGGCGACGACCCTCTGCACGTCGCAATGTCTCTGCAGCTACCCGGCCAAGGAGGGCCGACCGCGACCCCCGAGCTTCCGTTCTACTTTCCCAGCAGCAGTGAAGCGCAGGCCGGAGTCCTGGCCCTCTCGTCGGGACATGCATTAGCCCCGGCCACCGAGCAGATGGCAGCGGCCCAGGCTGTCGCCGGCGACCTCTGTCCAGACGCCTCCATCGATCCCGGGACCGACGGCCAGCTGTTTGTCGGCAGCGACGAGGCCTTTGCCTGCTGGACGCAAGACCCCATGGAGCTCGACTATGACATCGAGCTGGCATCGTGGGTGAACTCGTGGGGCCTCCCGCTGTCTCGCTCGCCCTCCCACCAGCAGCAGCCATCCCAGCAGAGACAGCAACACCAGCAGCACCAACACCGCCAGCACCAGCATCACCACCGCAGCCAGAGTCAGCCGCAGCACCAACAGCACCAACAGAGCCACCGCCAGGGCCACCACCTCCAGCTTCCCCAGCAGTCGCCTGCCGCACCCTTGTCGAGTGCTGCCACGCCCGTGTTTAACATGCCTTCCATGCCTGCCAGCTTTGTCGAGCTGAACGGCCTCGGGACTGCAGATGCACGACATGTCCCCGGCCCTGACGACCTGCTGTTCCCGGATGACGAGACGGTGGCCGTGGTATGTGGAAGCGGGGCAGCCGGGGCAGCCGGGGACTTACAGCAGTCCGGCGTGTTGCCGACCAGCGCCCCGGTGTCCTTGCTGCAGCAGCCAGCAACAGCCGCGGCCGCCTTGGTTGATCTCAACGACCCGACCACGCTGGATCTCTACGACGAGATGCTGCTCTTCTCCCGGGGCAATCACCAGGCGGATCACCAGCTCGTGTTTGACGAGTGCGACGCCGCCAAAGAAGCCATCCTGCGCCGTCTGTCCATGAAGCTGAAGCTCAGCTATAGCTACAACCCGGGCCAGCGCCGAGCCTGTATCTGGAAGCCGTCGATGGCCGCGGCCGCGATGCCGGCCAAGCGCACACATCCGATGGAGAGGCGACGACACAGCTTCCAGCCCCCAGAGGCTGGCTTTGTCGTGGAAGACGACGATGCCTACCGGAGCGGGGGCCTCCTCGCAGCAAACCCGCACTACCACAGCCATGGCCTCGCAAGGGTGGATGGGGGGGCACGGAACAAACGGCACACCCTGTCCAGCCCGTTGATCTTCACGTCGCCGCCCATACCACAGTCGGATGTGGGCAGCAGCGACAGTAGCGCTGCCACATCGGCGGCCATCCGGCTAGGTGGTGCCGACGAAGACGACGAGAGCACGGACAGCCCGTCTCTGGGCGACCGTCTCTCCAACAGCTGGAGCATCTTCCATTCCGGCATATCCTCGCGCCGGCCACGCGGCCGTCGAGGTCCGCTCAGCGCAAAGAGCCGCAAGGACATCAAGGATCTCGAGTGGGCGGGCGGCGCCTGCTGGCGGTGCAAGATCCTTCGACGCAAGTGTGACCCTGGTGTTCCCTGCAAGAACTGCCCGGCGCCGGACCTGAGGGAGGATGCGCCCCCCTGGCCGCTGATCGGCTGTCGCCGTGGCAGCCTCCGTGACGCGATGCCGCCGCAGGTGCTGTGCACGAGGTCCCGGGCGCTGCTGCCGGACGGATCGACTCGGCGGCTCTCTGCCGTCCTCGAGTCGGAGCAGGTCTTGGACAGCCTGCCGGGGGCGCCAGTGCCGGGCCAGCCGGACGTCGTGTCGCAGTGCTTCCACGAGGCCGAGGCGCAGTGCCTGTTCGACAACAAGCTGGTGCTGGAAAACCCGTCCATGTACCTGCGGGCACACGGCAAGTCGGACGCGGCACAGCACTACTCCCAGGCCATCCGCAACGGGCGGTACCGTGCCAACGAGTCGCTGAACGCGACGTGTCAGGTGCACGACCGGACGACGACGTACTCGGAGCTGATTGCGCGCATAGCGTGGGACCTGGCCGACAATGGCGAGAGCCTCTGCGTGCTGGAGATCGAGTCCGTCGAGAGCTTCATGCAGCTGCTGGAAACGGCCTGCGTGTATGAGGTGGAGGTGGGAAAGGTGAGTTCCTGCAGGCGCCGGTATGTCGATGTGTCGCGATGTGTATGGTGCTGACTCTGACGGACAGTCTCCCATGGTGGCGCTGTCGATTGTGTGTCTGCGCTGCTGCATGGATGCGCTGCGCCTGAGCGCGGCCAATCTTCTCAGCGCACAGCTCCACGGCAGCTGCCAGAAGGACCGCTGCGGCATCGACTGTCTCTGCGAGCTGGCGCTGTGCATCGAGACGTACATCGAGGAGCTCTCGCTGCTCATGTTCCGCAAGGTCAACCTGCGCGACCGCCGCTGGTGGCTGTCGACGTTTTACAGCCTCTGCATCCAGGCCTATGTGCGACGAGCCCTGCTGGCCGTTGAGCAGCAGCTGCTGTTTCCGGGCACGGACGATGTCGACGTCGACGTGCTGTACAGCAGCCAGTACCTGCACCTGGTGACCGTGCTCTTCATTGCCGTGTCCTTCCAGTACGACCCGCTCGTCGCGGGCAACGGCGGCCTGCAGCTGCAGCAGGCCCTGCTTGCCGAGGAGGACGGGCCTGGGTGGAGCGCCGGCACGAGCACGAGCGCGAGCTCGGCGCTGGCCTCGAGCGTCCCGGAGCGGTATTTTGCAGTCGGCCGCGCCGCTTGTGCCGTCGACATGTGGCTCGACGAGGGCATCAAGTCGTCGTACCAGTTCCTCACCCGCCTGCTCAACATCGGCTCGCTCGACTTTGACATGGGTGCCACCACCGCCAGCAGCAGCAGCAGCAGGAGCGGCGATGCGGCAGCCATGGAGATGGCCACCATGGCGGAGGAGTCTTCGGACGCGGTCCTGCCGCTGCGTCGGCTGCAGCGCGGAAGCGTCAGCGTCGGCGGACCCCGGCGCGACGACCACGCCTCGTTCTCGGGCTACTCCACGCCCAACTCGTCGTCCACGAGCTTTGCCAGTTCGATGTCCGCGTCCCGGTCCAACGGCATCACCAGCCCGCCGTCGTCCTGCGGCCCGCTGTCGTCGGCATCCTCGCCGCGGGCGTCTCTGCTCGTGTCTGACCGACGGAGCAGCATCGGCTCTCTGCCCAGCCGGCTCTCTGTCGCCTCGTTCCCGGCGCCGGCGTCGACGTCGACCGACTTTTACAGCGGCGTCCCGCCAAAGGGGATGCCACACATGGGTCCGTCCCTGACTGCCGTGGCCAGCATGCCCGCCATGGCCGGACACTTCATATGCACGTGCTGTCCCAAGCGGCCGCAGCGGTTCGACACCGACGACGAGCTGCGGCTGCACCAGACCAAGAAGCCGCACATCTGCGCCTTTTGCGGGCGGCGCTTCAGCCGCATGAACGAGGCGGAGCGCCACATCACGACGATCCACCTGCGGCCCTTTTCGTGGTCGTGCGGGCGGCTGCACAGGCCGCTGCAGGCGTACCAGCAGGTCAGCGACGGCACGGTGGTGTATGACGTCTGCGGCTTCTGCGGCCGGCAGTTCCAGCGACCCGAAGAGGCGAGCGGTGCAGAGGCTGACAGCCAGGGGGATGGTCAGGAGGTCGGTCAGGAGGACGGCCGGGAGGGCATCCCGGAACATGACGAGCGGCTCACGGTCCACATCGAGCAGGACCACAAGCTGCACGAGTGCAAGGTCAGAGGCAAGAAGTTCTACCGCGAAGACATGTTTGGGCAGCACCTGAAGCTGTCGCATGCAGCGGAGCCGGGCATCTGGCTCAAGTACATGGAGAACGTCTGCAAGGCGGATGAGGAGGGTGCGGCCGAGAAGATATGAGGCCGAAGAGAAGAGCGAGAACGGGCGGGCTAATGCTGCCGGCCGTCTGCCGTGCTGATGGGTGCATCTTTTCCGTCGTGGATGTTCTGGTCTGTGTCTGTCTTCAACGTGTTGTGTGCTGTGGAATGTTGCTTCGGTTTTTTTTTTTGCTTGTTGAACTGCGTTTCCGCGGAAATACGCATTTCTTGCTTGATTCACCCAATACCCATTTTCTTTCCATTTCCCCTGTTCCTCGGAGCTATTCCTGTACCTAGTTTGCCGGGACAATATAAAGCGCGATGAGCCACGGGTTGCGTTTTCGTTGCTGACGGCGTCTGGAACTGTCAGACGTGTTGATAAACGTGATGGCGTCAACGGCAAACAGCCGTTCCGGCAGGCAAAGAGGTCGGGTATCTTCCGGCGTCACATGTCTGTTGCCAATCAGACTCGTCGCAGCTGATGTCCCCCCCCCCCACTTCGGAGTGAGATGACCGGCCTCTTCACAGGGTATGAGAGAGGCTGACGGCGGTGAGAGCCTTGCTTTGCAGTCAGGTCGGACGCTTCAGAATTCTTTAGGCCTAGACGTGTCTGTTTTGGGTTTGGCCTCGGACTTGAAATGCGAAACAGCTCGGATTAGAGCCAAGCGAGGCTCTGGGGGCTGAGCTAAAACTGCAGCTAAAGCTGACGTCTTTTGTCTCTTGCAGGTCTAGGCCCAGCAGCTCTTTTCTCTCTCTCTCTCTCTCTCTCGTCGCCCCTGCTCCTGCTCGAGCCGTCCGCCGTCCCTGGCATAAAGACAGCGTGCGTCCGTCCCTCGCTCCCGTCCCCCCAGCCCATGTAGCCGCAGGACCGGCAGCGTAGCACTCTCTGGGAGACAGGATGACAGCGTCGCATCGGCCCCGCCGCAAAGATTCCATCCAGCCCGTGTGGAAGCCTCTGAAGAACGGTTTGTGCGTGACCCGGCAGCCAGGGTGGTGGGTGACTCTATTTTTGACGGCGGGGAGCATCGGGAGCAGGAAAAGAAGAGGAAACAGACCCGGGACAGGGCGGCATCGCGGCAGGCAAAGACAGCTGAAGGGGGGAGAGAATACGACAGAGGCACTTGGCTGGACTGCAGATGACAAGAGCAACAAGTAAGACGGCAGGCGCGGAATAACTCGGGGCCCGAGAAAATATCACCATGATGCCTGCCTTCTTTGGCCACTTTGCTCATGCGCTCCTTCCGAGAGCAGAAAACGACCCAAGACGTGGTAAGCCGTCGCGTAAATGCGGGCAAATTAGATGCAGCGCGGAGAACGCAGTCAAGTGGATGGAAACGGCCGCTCGAATTCATCCGGGAGAAGCCCAGCCTCACCACGAAAGCTGTGTTTCTTTTTTTATCCCTTGGCGTGCAGCCGGTGAGTATGTGTAAGAAAGCGTGTGTGTGTGAGAGAGGGTGGAGAGAGAGAGGCCAAACTAAGGTACGCGATGCATATTCTGCACGGATAAGCCTTCATGGCCGTTCCGTCCCTCGACCCTTGACGAGCTGCATGCCATAGTGACGCCGGGATACAGAGCGCCCGCAATGCAGCCACGTAGCCACGCAGCCCATCTGCCTTTCGACCGCACCAGGCATCACCACCGGCCCCGTCTTGCAGGAAGTGTCTGCGGCCTGCTATAAGATGATCATGGCATGTCCATCCTTGTGCATCTTCACATCATCAAATGCTCTTCTTCTCTCCGACTTCCCCTACCTCTGCCTAGATCCTTGTACGGCGCGTTCCCGTCTGGCATCCCCACCATGGACAGACAGAGTCACGGCTGCCATGAGGAGCACCAGCAGCACCCGCACGACGGCGGCTACGGCGACGACATGGACCTCAGCCGCGTCCTCTTCTACCAGCCCGACATCTTTGGCCTCCTGCCCCACGACGGCCCGGCCGACCACGCCGCGTTCGACTACGAGGTCGAGGTCGAGGACGGCTGGCAGCCATGGGACCAGGCGGCGGCGGCGGCGGCAGCGAGCTGTCTCGACAGCGGCCAGGCTGGAGACGTAGCCAACAGCTGTGGCGACGGAGCCGTCCAGGACGGCTACGACGGCTATGCCATTGCGTACTGCTTCGACAGCGCGCCGGAATACGGCGCGGCCAGACCGACCGCAGACGAGACGGCAGCGACAGCGGCAGCGGCAGCAGCAGCTGGCAACATCTCCAAAGAGTCTGCTGCCGACAGCAAGAACCAGGCCGATGTCACCCCCGTCCGGCCGCCGTCGTATCGGTTCCGCCACGACCTGCCGGTGCCGACCGACTGGGACGCGCTGCAGCCGCTGCTGCGGGAGCTGTACATGGAACGGCGGCTGAGCCTGCGGGACGTGGCCGAGATCATGAAGGAGCAGCACCAGTTCAGCGCGACGTGAGCCCCGGCCCTCTCTCTCCAGTTTCTCCCATTTCTTGCATGCCATACTGACAGGCCAGCGAGCGCATGTACAAGCACCAGTTCAAAAAGTGGAACTGGCAAAAGTACAGGCTGAAGGAGAAGAAGGACAGGAGATGAGGAGATGTTTAGGCTTTTCTGCAGCCTTACTGCAGCCACTTTGCACCAGGTGTCCAATCTGTACGACTTGACATAGTGGCACCTTTCTTTCAGGTTTCTTGTACCAAAACCCAATATATGTTTCTACCCTCCACCCAAAACTGGCCCGTCTGTCAGGACAAAATTGTGCGGCTGTTTGCAAGCGTGGGGGTTTTATATAGCCCACCCCCATATGTAGACTTTCCCAGCAATGGCCACAGCCGGCTCTTGTCTCACTAGACATCAGACGGCCGATGCCACATCTGCTGTGCACCAAAGCCGGCTCCACAGCATCCGGTTATAATCTGTGGAACCCATGCTGTGCTGCAGCAAGCTGCAGACGTTGGGGATGACGATCGCGGCTGCTAGGCGCTCGTGACACGTCCCATTGGCTGGCCAGCCGTCGTGGGTACAGCAGCGTGGCTGGGCCGCGGTGGAGGTTGCGTGTGGCCTGACGATCACGAGAGGGTGCAGGGCACGCAGTCAGCACGATCGACAAGTACCTCCTGATTGGGGAAGTAAGCGGCCAGGCCGCCTTTGTACGAGTATACTTGTTGCCTAGGGCCTGGGCACCGACTTGAGCAGTGGCGCTATCCTGTGCCTCCTGCTCAGCCCTACCCGGAACGGCACGCGTCCCTGGCCGGTGCTGATGCTGCTGATGGGCCTCTTGCCAGGGGCGGTGACGATGACAGGAGCCGCCGATGTCGTGCCGCCAATGGTTCCTGCATCGGCTGGGGCGGCTGCCTCCCGCTGTGGCGGTGGCGGTGGCGGTGGCGGTATCGGCTGCTGCAGCTGCATATCGCTCTTCACCTCGTCCTTGCCGGACGGCTCCCCAGACTCCACAGCCGGTTCTTGTGGCGGTGGCTCTGCGGTGGCCTGGCGTTTTGGCCGTCCGCGTGGCCGCTTCGGCTTACCGCTGCTAGCACTGGCGCTTGTTGTGGCCGCCAGGGCTTCCGTCAGCCCGTCGCCCGCGTCGTCTGTCAGATCCAGCACCTCCTTCTCCTTGGCCTTTTTGCTCTTCTTCCCCTGCTCTCTCTTCTTCTTCGGCTCTGCCTTGGCTGGCACGCTCTCTTCGACGGCTGCATTGGAAAGCACTGGTGTGTCTGTTTCGGTTCCGTCCGGGCTGGTTCTGTATGCAGCTGCAGATGCCAGCTCGTCCGTGTCAGAGCCTCGACGTTTCTTTCGACTCGATGGCACAGCAGCGGAATGGAGGGAATGGTGGCTGTCATGTGGCTCCCAAGCATCATCCGCCTGTGGACGACCCTGACCAAGCACCATAGCTGGCTCTGCAATCTCGTCAGGCGAAGATGGAAGCTGCTGATGACAACAGTCAGCATTCACGCCGGATATCAATTTGTAGTAGGGGAAAAAAGAGGTACGGACCAGTTCTGATGGCGACAGCCCCGCGCGTGGCCTTGTCGGCGTTGCATGTGGACTGTCGTGGAAGTGGCCGACCTGGGCGGCAGCATCACTGTCGCCCCCTGCATGCTGCGGTCCGAGAATGGCATACCTGCTTGGCGTTGGGTAGGCAATGGTGCTCTCCGTGACGGCCGCGCTGGGCGGGAATCCGCGCTCGTAATCGCCGTAGTCGCCGACAGGGCCTTGCATGTCGCCCACATTTACGGGCAGGTGATGCTGGGCGGCAGACAATGCGCTGCCTAGATATGGCACCTGCGCCAAGCCTCTCGGGTCTGTAGGTCCTATGAAACTGAAACTGTCGCCGTCGACTGCATTCCCTTGCTCCAGCTGTCGGTCCTGGTCCACTCCTCGATGCTTCCTGGTGGCTGTCGACATCATATCCCCGCCTGCCGCACTAATCACGATCTGTAGCTTCTGACCGGCAGCCTGAATGTCGCTGCTGTCGTCTGGCTGCTGGCTTCCACCGCGCTTTCGTTTCGTCCCGTGCAAGGCCACCACCTCTGGACTGCTGGGGACGTCCCATAGGTCTGCTGCCGGCCCTCCTTCTCCCTGTACTGAACCGTCGATTGTTGAGCGCGCATCGTTGTCATGGGTCCCGTTGTATGCGCCATCCGACGCCTCTGGAGACCTGTCGCGAGGTGGTGGGATCTCTTTGTGTTGTTGTTCCTCGTAGACGCCCCGGAAAAAGGACGGGTCTGTCGAACTGCTGTCCCCTGCCGTGCTCTCTATATGGTCGTGGCCCGGCGGGCTCCGCAAGAGAATCACAGCATCGTCGTCGTCGTCGTCGTCAGAATCGCCAATGACCTGCCTTAGCGGTGCCATGTCTTGTTGTGAATGAATGGTGTGGAAATGCAAAACGCGGTTTCGCGCAGGCGCGTTGTGGGGCAACGGTGCATGGGGAAAGCCAGCGACCAGAGAGAGACAGAGCTGGGAGGGGGTACAAATTATTTCCACCTAAAAGTGAAATACTCGTAGTGCGTGCGGGCGGCGATCCGATCTCGGAGGACACGATGGCCACAAGACTGACGCCTGGATCTATTCGGTCTTCTTTTTTTCCTGGCTTACCTAGTCCACCAGTCACACCTCAACACCAATTTTGGGAGAGCTGCCTCGCTGACGCCTTGATTAGGAAAGTTCTAACACATGGGAGGTTTCTACGGTAAGTCCGGCACCGATGCCAGCTCCGGCGTAGCCTCAAGGCGGGCAGCTAGCTGGTACTCGTGTATCCGGCCGGTTCGAATCAACCACCAGAGGACCGGTCTGGCTAATGGGCCGTGCGACAGGGCTGCGGCTATCTCCGGAGCGGAGGTGGGCCACGGCCGGGGGGGACGGCAGAGGGGGGACGACATAATCACGTGCCCGGCTGTTTCAGGTCCTTGTCCGCAGCCGCACTCGGGTGACTCGACCTTTTGGCGCCGGAAGGGGGATAATGTGGCCGGTGCGGACCTGCGTAAGCAGTCAGGTGGCTTGGGCCTTTCCGTAATACGTCCTTCACCGAGGCGAGGGACGGCGATGGTGGCTGGCTCGCTGGGCCGCAGCCTACCGTTCCTAAAGCGGTATATACGTTGAAAAGTGGTGTGATATCCTTTGCGGTATTCAATCACCATGCGGGAACACGCGTAAGTTTTGCGAACCTCCGTAAAGTTTTGCGAACCCCCATAAGTTTATCACCGTCTTGTATTAAGAGACGACCGTAAACTCAGGACATGTCGCGGCTCTGCCCGCATTTTTGCGAACCTGCAGAGCCGCAAAGCTGAAGCCCTCAAGACAGCCGCCAAGTCTCCCCCTCGCAAACATGTCTAGATGATTATAATATATAACGAATTACTCGTCAGCCCTCTTACGGTCGCAATGACACGATCGAGAGCGCCTAATCTCTACAGTCAGATAGGAAATAGGCTACATTGTTACGATTTTGGGCATTTCTTTTCTCATACGCTCGTTTCACATGTCATAGGCGGTATCTTTCGTCTCATTACAAGTAGCACCATCTTCCCTACGTCCCCTCTGTCTACCTCTATCATCTCAGAGACAATATCAACATACCCCGCTAGAAAGGGAAAAATGTCCTCATATCCGCCTACCCCATCTCTAATAATTGAGACACTACTAAACGTTACTTAGGTCTGGCCTTACTCAAGATTTCCCTGTGGACGGCGGTGATAGTGATACACTGTCGCAACATGACAGTAGTTTCGGAGATGGCAGCACCACCGGCTCTACAACCGTATCTGCGAACAGCAGCACAACCCTGCACGTTATGCCCACCGCTGCTGTCCCAGTCGGTAGTGAAAACAGTACACTGACATCACACCCCTTGCCGTCTCCGACAAGCGATGCGCTGAGTACCACGGGCAGTGAGCAAGAAGAGTTGCCTGCGGCCGCTGTCATGGCCGACGAGCAGCACTCGGCTGAAGCCCAGGCGGCCCTTCGGAACGAGCGCCTTCGGCTCTTCGAGGGGGAATCGCTTTGGAGCATCGACACACCCCCATTTCTGTCCGGCGACATGCCCGAGAGATATAACGATATTGTCCCATATGGTCTGCGCTATGCATTCGAATCGCAAGCTGCGATTGACATGGCCAACAATGCTTTTCCGCAGAATGATGTGCCCCAGGAAGTAGTCGAAGAGCACATGTAGTGTATGCGACAGACCGTTTCGTGTTTTGTGACACGAGAGTGCCAAAGCTGACTTTAGATCTCAAGTTAGCGCTTGTCGCCTTTCTCCTCGGGCCAGCGCACAAATTCCTTACAACAGAACTAGGCACGTAGCTGTCTAAGCAACAATACCATCCCGGACAGCAGCCTGTAAAGAACGGCCAGGAAGGAGGCAAAGTGGCGACGAAGTAACGGCGAGAGCCAACGAGTAACGACATAACAGTGCCGACGAGTGATGACGGAAAGAGCGAGGATCATGGGACGAAGAAAGTCACGTGACTGGAATGGTGTTAGTTAAGGGTGACAGCAGACTGTGCTATTTTCCTTTTTTGAGTCAAGGGGTTTTGGGAGAGGACCACGTACATGCGATACAATGGGCATCATAATATAAGTGCTGATTTCTTCAGGACAAGTGCAGTGCTAGCCGTCGCAAGTCCAAATTCACGAGCCGCCATGCGCCGACATTGGTAGAAGAACATACGGCAGGCCTGACGAGTCGCCGTGTTCGGTCAGGCGAATAACGGAGCCGCTGGACGTGGCCGAGCGGAGGCTGGCGTTCGAGGGCTTGCTGACGGGAAAAGTGCGTCGAGACGGTGCAAAGCTGCTGGCGCTGGATGGGCGAGACGTGACGAACAGGCCCGCAGCGGCTGCTTTGCGGCGTTTCTCAGGCAGCGCCAGGGAGCCGTCGCCAGGCCGCAGCTTGTGGCGTCTGCTCGTCCCATTGCTGTTGCCGCTGCCACCGGTGCTGGTGCTCATGTGGCTGACGCCGCTGACGCCACTGACACCACTAGCAGCGCTGGCACTGCTAGAGTCACTGACGGCCGAGCTCGTGGTCCTGGTGGACCCGGAGCGCGGCAGCTTCGCAGCCAGGACGGCGTGGTGGCCCTGCGGCCGGCGCAGCAGCCGACTGGCTGCGCTGCTCTGGCGGCTGAGGCTGCGGACCGTCGTGGGCGTGGAGCGGGCGGCATTGCTGTCGATGTCCTCGGTCGAGTACCTGCGGCTGTTGGCACTCTCTGTGAAGCTCTCGGCATCATAGACATTGTATTCGTCGTCATCATCGTAGCTGTCGTCGGCGTCGTCCAGCAGCCGATCCGGGTCGAGCGGTCTCATGCGGCGCAGCAGGACGGCAAGGTCGCGCATCAGCTGGCGGAATTGCGTCTGCGTGAGCATCTGCGCCGAGAAGCGGGCGTATTCGTAGGTGTCGACAAACGAGGTGACGACGGCGCCGAGAAGACGGCCGTCTCCATGCTTCACCCCGTCGCCGCCGTGGTGGCCGTCAATGTGGATGACGCCCAGCTGGGCCAGATGGGCCAGGTAGCCGCGCAGGCCCATGGCCGGGGGCCGCTGCAGCAGAGCCACGGCCACGGGGTCCAGGGACAACGGCTCGTCTGCGTTGGCGGCCGGCGGTGCCAGCGTCAGGGCCTTCGCCTCGATCAGGCTCGGCAGCTCGGCCACGACGGTGCTGTACTGCAGGTTGGCCAGGTCGTCGCCAGTGTCGGGTGGCGCCCAGCCGGGGTGCTCGATGGCGCCCCAGACGGGCAGAAAGGGAGGCAGGGCGATGCCCCCTTTCTGCTCGACCGTGGCCGTCTTTTTCAGGCTGAAAAGCCTGCCGAGACCGCCCCCAGAGACATCGTCATTGGCTGTGTTGTCTTCCGTGTGACCCTCGACGTGTGGACCTTTATTGTCCCCGTCGTCCCCATCGCGACACACTGAAAAGGGCGGGAGCGCGCGCGGCTGTGCGGCAAAGGCAACGAAGGCGCTGTCGTTGAGACCGTCGGAGATCATGCCACGCACGCGCTTGTTGACATCGCCCTTTTCGATGGGGATCCACGCCTTGGGAATGGAGTTGAGGACGGATCGGTTGATGTAGAGCCGTCCCATGTAGACGAAGCCGACGATGAAGACGGCCGAGAGGTAGCAGATGGAAACGATGAGGATCGGATAGACATTGCTTCGAAGGCGAGACTGGTTGATGATGTCGCCGGGACTGACCATGAGCAGTGCCAGCAGTAAGAGGTGCAGGAACGTGTAGGAGCTGCCGTAGACGACGCGGAAGAAGAGCGCTAGTGAGGGAGCCATCTGTTGCTGTGTCAAGAAGGGCGAGTTGATAGACGAATTGACACAAAGTTAGGTCGTCAAAGCGGTGGCAGCGAAGCAAAGACAGCCAATGGTGGTGCCATCGTGGGTCCGAAGCGCGCACATGAGAGGAAACGGATAGTGCCCCACGACAGCGGCGTCCTGCCGCTGGAAAAAAAAAGGGTGGAGGGTCTTACCATGTTTATAGTAAGCTTTTGCTAGTTGACGCCTGACGGGTGCCTTTTTATTGTGGTCCCTGGACCCCTCCACCCAGTGCATTACACGCTAAAATCTAAGATAAGATACATTTACTTGTACTCCTTGGTTCGCAAGAGACAGCCTCGTTTACCTGACGCGGATGCCCGGCTTCGCTCTTGGTTCGCAAAGCAGACCGCCGCCTCAGTGGACTTGCCGCATTTCCTCCGAGATACGGTCGCCTGGCCGACTCGTACGCCCTGCAAAGGCGGCCTCTTCTGCGAGGCGAACATCCGCCTTGCTTAGACGTAGGTCGCGACTGTATTGGCCAAAGCTGGCTAGCAGGTCTGCGAGCCCATCCTTGAGGGCCGCGCGGATGTCGTCGACCTCGGGACAGTCGCGCTCAGCCAGCACGTCGGTCCAGTGCACGGGAAAGGCGGCGCGAAAGGCGTCGAGCTTGGCGGTGGCGGCCGTCAAGGCGCGCACGATGGTGGCCACGTCGCGCTGCACGTTGCCAAACTTGTCCTCCTGCAGGCTGTGTACGGCCAGCAGGCGGAGCGCGCTGATGGCGTTGACGTAGATGCTGGGCTCGCCGTAGGGGCCGCCGAGGACCGCGGCCGTGATGCGATTGCGAAACGTCAGCCGGAACGGCCAGCCCACCACCGGCAGCGCCAACACGTGGCGCGCCAGCTGCTGCACGCCGCTGCCCGCACTCTCCGGCCCGCTGATGTCGCGCTGCACCTCCTGCAGCCGTCGCCGGGCGCCGCCGAGCGCCTTGTGGGCCATGGGGCTCAGCCGCGGCGACGCCTGCGGGTCGATGGCCACCTTGGTCACCATCTTTTCCACCTCGCTCTGAAACGTGTTCTTCCTTGCCGGCATCGCCACCATGATGCCGGCGTCGTCCCGCACGGGCTTAGTCAGCCGTCGCTCCTCGCTGCCGGGCTGGTGCGGGGCCGGCTGCTCGGCAGCGGCGGACGCGGCGACCTGGGGGTCGACGCGGGCCTCGAGGCTGGCGACGACGTCGAGGCACACCTTGCAGATCTGCGACCAGGCCGGGCCGTTCTTGCGGTCGATGTCGGTGTAGATGGCGACGCGGCGGTCGGCAAAGTCGCGGGCGATAAAGGCCAGCTCCCACAGGGCAAAGGCCTTGACGTTGGGCTTCTTGCTGCGCAGGCCGTTGAGCAGGCTGCCGTTGGGGTCCCTGGACTCGGACGTGAGCGGGCGGCCGTCCTTGAGCGGCTCGTTGACGAGGAAGAGCGAGAAGGCGGCGTTGCTGACGAGCAGCAGGACGGAGAAGAGGAAGCCGGCGAGCATGCAGCGCGGCACAAAGTCGAGCGTGGAGGCAAAGGGCGTGGCCATGGGCGGCAGCGACGACTTGGGCAGGCTGTAGAAGGGCCGGAAGAGCGCGAGCGTGAGCCGCCAGCTGGGCGCGCGCAGGAAGAGCACGTAGACGGGCACGCTGATGAAGAGCGACGCCAGCGCGCGCGTAAAGGCGGAGATGGCCAGCAGCGGCAGCCGCAGGGCCAGGCTGCGGTACAGCTGGGCGGTGCGGCCGCGGGCGGGCGTGCCGGCCGACGCCGACGCCGACGCCGACGTCGGACTGGCCGTCCCCAGCAGCAGCCGGTCGCTGTCCCAGAAGAGGTGCAGCACGGCGTGCAGCGTGCCGACGACGACCAGGTGCACCACCAGGAACAGCGGCCGCTCGTTCAGCCGCGTGCGGTCGCCCGAGATGTGCAGGATCCAGCTGAGCTGCGCGCTCGCCGGCGCCGACCAGCGGAAGATCTGGCCGTAGAGCCAGCCCGACAGGCAGTACGAGAAGAGCGTCTCGGCCGTCTTGGGCTTGGGCGCGTTGTAGACAAAGGTCTCAAAGGGCGACGACGACGTGCGCAGGCCAATGTGGTACTGGGCGATGCGCAGGATGATGACGATGAGCCCGCAGGAGAAGATGGCGTAGGCACGAAAGCCGGCGCTGCTGAAGGGGAACCACGCCCAGAGCCCTGAGGAGGAGGACGGTGTGTTAGCAGGCGTTTCGCGCTCAACAGCCGATGGGCACAAACGGGCACAGAGGGGGACATGCACGCACATGACGACCAGCTGGACACGGACAGCGAGAGCACGTAGGAGGTGGCGAGCAGGACGGCCGCGGTGGAAGAAAAGCGTCGATGCAGAGCCGGCTGGAGAAAGTCCTTGTACGGAAGCGCCCGACGGACGGGGTCCGGGGCGGAAGGCGGAATAGAGGCCCTAGACATGCTGCCGGAGCATTGCCAGACTGTGTGAGGCTGGCAGCTGTCCGCGGTGGGGGGGGGGGAGGAGGAGGGAGGGGAGGGCTCGTCCGGGCGTTTGTCGGGGAGGCAGTTCGCGGAAAAGCTGACTTTTGGCTGTTAGTAAATAACACGGGCTTTGGGCTAGAAAAAAAATCACAAAGCCAAGTTACTCCGCAGGCCAGCGAGGCAACGAGGTCACGCTACTGGTCACGTTGGCCGGCCCCACACAGCCAGAGCTGAGACCAACACGTGATGCGGTGGCGGGTAGTCGTATCTATGGCTCAGAAAGTTGTCGCAGGCAACGAGTTCCATTCTGCATCCACCAACCAATCCGGCTGCCTCGGGCTCACCTGTCGACGATTTCCCTGCCCAAACACATGCACATCTAGCGCGCGACGCCCAGCCCTTTCGGCGTCCCTTTTATTTCTCGACGACAGAAACCACAACAGCCAGAGCGGCCTCGCAGTTTCAACCCCCCCCCCCCCCCCCCCCCCCTCTCCTCCGAAGCCGGATAGATGTCTTTCGATCAGCTATCGTCGGTCGAGGCCGGCCGTCACCGCGGCGGCGGCACGTACTCGGACGACCCGTCGTTCCAGCGGCTGACGCAGGAGCTCAACAACAAGCTGTTCCGGCTGCAGGGCTTCATCGCCAACCTGGGCCGGGACATTGGCCACCTGGGCACGCGGCAGGACAATGCGCGGGTGCGCGAGCGGGTCAACGACATGATGGACGAGTCGCGCGGCCTCTTCAAGGAGGTCGGCGAGGGCGTCAAAAAGGTGCAGGCGTGGGAGGATCTGACGGTGAGTCGTCTTTGGGAGGGAACCTTGGACTCTTCTTTTTTTTTTCGATCGTGCCCACCACTTGTTCCTCAGCTGACCGCCGCCCAGCCCACCCAACGATACGTCCAGCAGAAGCTCTCGCGCGAGTTCCAGTCCGCCCTGTCCGACTTCCAGGGCCTGCAGCGGCAGGCGCTCGAGAAGGAAAAGGCGTCGGTGTCGGCGGCCCGGCTGGCGGCCGAGGAGGGCGGGGCTGCTGCCGCGGCCGCTGTCGGCGAGGACGGCCAGCTGCTCGTGGGCGGCCAGCAGTCGCAGCTCCTGCAGCAGCAGCAGCAGGAACAGGAGCTCGCACGGCTGGCGCCGCAGGACGAGGTCGACTTTCAGGAGGCACTCATCATGGAGCGCGAGGAGGAGATCCGCAACATTGAGCAGGGCGTCGGCGACCTCAACGTGCTCTTCACGCAGGTGGCCACCATGGTCCACGAGCAGGGCGAACAGCTCGACAACATCGCCGACAACGTCGAGAACGTGCGCGTCGACACCCACGGCGCCGACCAGGAGCTGCGCTCAGCCGCCCGCTACCAGCGCAGCGCCCGCAGCAAGGCCTGCTGCCTCATGCTCGTCCTCGCCGTCATCCTCACCGTCATCCTGCTGGCCGCCTCCCTCGGCTGATCCCGGCCCCTCCCTCTCTCCCTCTCTTTCTCTCTCTTTCTCTCTATCTCTCTCTCTCTGCCGCTTCTTGCTGCTGCTTGCACCTGGGAGCCCTGGCGTTACCGGCGTTGTTCTTTCATTTTCCCCCTTTCCATCTCGTTGGCACTCGGCCGTCCAAAGCTCTAGATTCCATTTGTCTGGTGGTGTTGTTCCCCGTCCTTTCCCCAGTGTACTCTACGTCTCTGTAGCTGCCAGCGAACCCTGCTGTTTCCTGAATGTACAATCAAGTCTTGCTTCCGCGAATGCGGCATAATGCATTACATAATACAAGCGTGAATTCATCCCACCCGGTTTCGGACATACTGCATGGCTAGTTTACACATGGTCTTTGGTTTGTGGCGGCCGTGGCGGCCGTACCCAGGGAAAGTCGACCTTGTTGCCGGGCCGGATGTCCCGGTCGGGCAGCGGCATGGCTCTGCGCAGCGACCGGTTGATGGCAAAGGAGGTGGCGGCCGACGAGAGCCAGTAGAGGTGGATGGCGCTGGGGAAGTGCAAGGTGACGAAGCCGACGCTGAGGGACATGAGGAGCAGCGTGCGCTGCAGGCCGCGGCCGACGGCGCCCTCGGTCGAGACCTGGGCGGTGCCGAGCGGCGAGCGCTGGGGGCCGAGGCCGAAGAGGGCGCGGCGGGCGGCGTCGGTGGCCGGGAGGACGTTGGCCACGAGCACGGCCGACAGGGCGAGCGGGAGGACGTGGTAGGGGTCGGCCGCGGTGAGGTCGGCGAACCAGAGGCAGCCGCCGGTGGTGAGCGAGGGTTCGAGGGCGGCCAGGCCGTCGGCGACGGCGTCGACAGCGGCAGCCGTGCCGTCTGTCGCCGTGGTCACGTTGTCCGCAGCCGCAGCCGCAGCCGCAGCCGCAGCCGCAGCCGGCGCCACGTCGCCGTCGCCCCCCCGCCGCAGGACCAGGCCCAGCAGGCCGACGGGCGCGCCACACATGCGCCGGATGGCCTCGACGACGACCAGCCACGGCGGCATGGCGGCCAGGCTGCCGTACAGCTTCCACTGCTGCAGGCCGAAGCGGCGGTAGACCCGGCTGGCCGTGCGGCGGTAGCGCTTCAGGGCCTCGCCGTCGACGGCGCCCGCGGCGGCATTCGAGGCATTCGAAGCATGCGGAGCCAGGGCCAGCTCCCGCCGCTCCTGGTGCACCGTCCTGGCGTGCAGGGCGGCCCAGGCCTGCAGCAGCGGGGCCAGGCCGGCGCGGCGCTGGGCCAGACGGCGGGCGTGCGCGCTCAGCGGCAGGCGGAAGACGAGGTTGACGCCGAGCGCGACCAGCGGCAGCGTGACGAACCAGGGCGTGTGGCTGGCCACGTGCAGCTGGCCGATGAGGGCCTCGGCCGCGTCGACGGGGACGGCGACCAGGGCGGCCGCCGACGACGAGAGGTGGAAGCCGCGCGCGCCGTGGCCGTGGCCGTGGCCGTGGTGACGCCGTCCATGGCCCTGGCCGGCAGACGGCCGCCGCCGGACGTGGCCCGCGACGAGACCACACGCCGCCGCCGCCCGATGCTGCCGCGACGAGCTGGATGGGATGCCGTTCGGCCGCTGCTGTGGATGGGGACGAAATGAGGACAGGCGTCTGGCGGCAGCGGCCGGCCGCGGGAGCATAGCTGACGTGGATTTCCGAAACACGCAGACGCCTGCCTGGATGCCGGGGGAGGGCATCGCTGTCGAGATGTTGTCTCCGGGCGGCTTTCTCCCTTGTCGTGGGGCGGTTGGTCAATGAAAACCAACATTTGAGGTGGAAAGATAGGTGGCACTAGTGCATGAACCAGCCCCACTGTATTCCGTAAGCAGAAAACATAGGAGGACTACTACTCCGTATGTATGGGGAAACTACGAGTAATAATACATAACTGTGCGAACATGTTTGCGGGCAGCGCCTCATTCGCTGAGTGATTCAGCCTGTCCAAAAAGCTCGTCAAGCGATCTGCACACTTCTACGTACTATGCCTTCCCGACCGGCATCTCTTGGCACAGCGGTCCGAGGGGCCCAGGGATCCGTCATTTCCGTGCTTGAGTTCGTATTCGTCGTCCGATTCTGCGTCTGCGCCGAGCTGCCCGCCGTCCGAGCTGGCGCTCTGATGGGCTCGGAGCTGATCCCGCAGCGCATACGACGCGTCGCGGGCACCATCTTGCAGGTTCCGGAGCTGCCGTCGGGCGCGCTTGAACTCGTCGAACGACAGTAGGCTGGTGGAGGCGAGGTGGCATTGGTGATATGCTGTCGTTTGTCCTCCCGGAAGCGGCCTGTCCGAGCAGGGGGCCGCATAGTGGGCGCTGAAGTTCATGGTGGTGCCGTCCGTGGCAAACGTGCAGACGGTCGCGTGGCAGGCAGGGTCGGCTGTCCCCAGCAAGGCGAGCGCCTGATTCCGCCCGTACACGAGGGCGGCGCCGTCATAGGCGGCCTGGTCCCCCGCGTGCAGCAGGCTTTTCCCCGGGGCCTTCCACTCGCCGGCCACGTGCGGCAGGGCCAAGGAGTACTTGTCATCCCGGAAGAGGGCGGCCGCTCCGCCTAGCGCGTCATCGGCGCAGAACGGCTGAAACTCGTTTATGTGGAGGCCTTCCAGCATGTCGGGCTGTGGAGCAGACATGCCGTCGTTGAAGCCGACATCCTTGGGGAAACCGGTGAGCGCCTGGTTGAAAACCTTGCGGTAACCCCGGTCATCGTACTCCTTGAGCAGTTTTGCCGTCTCGTGCACAATCGTGGCCTCGTTGGGCGCAGTCCCGACGGCGTAGGCGTACGCCTCGTACTGGGATCCCGTTGGGGATGGCGTCTCCCGGCCCTTGTTGAGCTGCGCCAGCAAGGTGTCCAGGTTGGCAGGAGGCTTAGAGCTTATTCTGTCCAGCACGCCATTTTTCATTGCCCGTATATCAAATATAGACGCGGTCGTAGAAGCGTTCTTTGGTGGGGTTTCTGTTGTTTCCGTGTACCCCGTGGTCGTAGCGAGAGCACGGGCCGACTCCTGTCTTGGCTTCTTTTTCGGTCTGGTCATGATGTTGAACCGTTTCAGGTTTTCTTCTGTCAACCTGGCCCTTACGAGCTTTGCTGCTGTCGCGGCGGCCCCGAGACAATCGTTGACGCCTACGGAGGGCCGCTTCAAATTTGTCTCTGTCAAACAGCGCACTGGCTGTGCTGCTGTTGCGGCGGCTCCGAGATGGTCTTTGGCGTCTACGGAGGCCCGTTTCAGTCGTAGTCTTTCGCTTTGCCGCACAGGTAGCGGTTGTGGTGCAGTCTGCAGTTGTTTGGAGCGGCTGGCTCGTGGCTTGGAGATCTTGCGTGCCATGGCGATCAATAAAGAGTACGAAGGAGCAAACGGTATGAAGGGGCAAAAAGCATGAAGCAACATACGCGGGACGTGGGACGAGGCCCAGCTTATGACCAGATTCACCACAAAGGGCATGTCGATGTTCCGGAAAGGGCAATTTCTTTGTCTGAGTTATGCCGTGCAGCGATTGGCTGCATTTCCGATAAGAGCCCACTCCTGTCATGACGGAATAGGTATGGGGCGAGTGCAGGTCCGCACCTGTGAGTTGCTCAGGTTGTGTACGCCCCCGAACCACAAGGTCAAGAGCCTGCCGTTTGTCAGGCAGCCATATACGGGGAACCAGCCCACAGCTCACGGGATTTTCGAAGGGCCCCAGCGTCTGTCGGGCGAGCTGGCCGGGCTGGGCCGATCGCTGGGTGGGCTCGCAGGCCCTGCTTTATAAATAGATGCGTCTGCTGGGAAGAACACCGATGGGAACTGCCGCAACGGGACAGCGGGAAAAGATGAATCAGAAAGGAGAAATGAAAAAGAAGAAAAAAAAGAGGCATAGGACGACTTGAGGTTCTTGCCGCGTTCCGCACAACCCCCTCACGTGATGCAGCTGGAAGGGAAGGGGTAGCGGTATAGCCGTAACAGGAAGGGCCACCCCACACGTCGCGCCAAGTGCCTGGGCCGTGGCCGCTAGACCCCAGCTGAATCGAAAGGTGCCTCGTGTCATCAACTCGTCTTCCCACTTTCCGCTTTGTGCTATTTTTTATTTCCGGCCCTGCAAAGCCAACATGGGGGTAATGGAAGCATCCCACGGCCATCAAGGCTTCCATCCACATTGATCGACGACCGACGGCCGTTTTTCCCTTTATATTGACGAGGCCCGTTGGCCGGTTTCCCTTTTTGTTTTCCTTTTCTGTATATACACAGACTCTGCCTTTCGTTCCTATCACCACAACGCCCTTCTTCCCTAAGCAATGGACGGACAGTGCGGCACGTCCGGTCGCGGAGCTTGCTCTGGCGACGGCCACGGCCACAGCCACAGCGCCGCCTATGTCGGCACCGTCCTCGTGACCGCGCTGCTTGCCGCCGTCGTTCTGGTGCCGCAGGCATGGCGGCTCGCCGGCTCGGTTGTGGGGTGGTACCTGCGGCAGAAGACGGACGGCCGGCGTCAGCGGCTGCTGCGCATCATGGCAGCCGACGAGCGGCAGTTCCAGGAGGACAGCAGGAACAAGACGGCCAAGAAGGCAGACGGCGGCGGCAGCGACTCGGACTGGGAGAACGTCGACGCCTCGTCGGCCGGCCCGGCCGCACACGACGACAAGGGCGAGGCGGACTGGGAGGGCATCGTCGGCTTCTTCCATCCCTTCTGGTGAGTGTGTGTGTGTGTGTGTGTGTGTGTGGCCGGGCGTGAGAGCGTCGTTGCTGACGGGTGCAGCAATGCTGGCGGAGGTGGTGAGAGAGTGCTGTGGGCGGCGATCCGGGCGACGCAGCAGCGCTGGCCCAGGGCCAAGTGTGTCGTCTACACGGGCGACCACGACGCGCACAAGGACGCGATCCTGAAGCGGGTGCAGGTAGGCATAGGCAGGGGAGACCGACCCGACACTCCCTCCCTTCTCTCGCTCCGTCTCGGCTGACCAGGGCGCTCTCTCCTAGGACCGCTTCAACATCCACATCCACCCGCCGACCGTTCAGTTCGTCTACCTCAGCACGCGCCGCTGGGTGCTGGCATCCACGTGGCCGCACTTTACGCTTGCGGGCCAGTCGTTTGGCTCGGTGATCCTCGCCTGGGACGCCTTCTCGCTGCTGGTGCCGGACGTGTTTGTCGACACGATGGGCTACGCGTTCGCGCTCGGCTTCTCCAAGCTCCTCTTCGGCCACGTGCCCACGGGCGCCTACGTGCACTACCCGACCATCTCGACGGACATGCTGGCGTCGCTCAACCCGGCGTCGGCGGTGGGCGGGCAGGGCGTCAACGCGGGACAGGGCGTCGGCGCGCGCGGCGTGGCCAAGCGGCTGTACTGGCAGGCGTTTGCGCGGCTGTACGCGTCGGTGGGCGCGTCGATCGACGTGGTCATGACCAACTCGACCTGGACGCAGGCGCACGTCCAGGCGCTGTGGGGGCCGCTCCGACGGGCGCGACAGCGGGCGGTGGCGGCGAGCGGCGAGCAGGACATTGCCGTCGTGTACCCGCCGGTGGCGGTGAGCGAGCTGGAGAAGGAGGTGGAGGTGTCGGCGGCCAGCGAGGCGGGCCGCGAGAGGGTGCTGCTGTACATTGCGCAGTTCCGGCCGGAGAAGAACCACCACCTGATCCTCCAGGCGTTTGCCCAGTTTCTGCGGCGATGGGAGGAGGAGCAGAAGGAGCAGAAGGAGGAGGGGGCGACAGAGACGCAGAAGCCGAGGCTGGTGCTCGTGGGCAGCGTGCGCGACGACCACGACTCCAAGCGGGTGTACCAGCTGCGGCTGCTGGTCAACGAGCTGCAGATCCGCGACGCGGTCGAGTTCCACCTGGACGCGCCGTGGCCGTCGGTGCTGCGCTGGCTGGGACGGGCGTCGGTGGGCGTCAACGGCATGTGGAACGAGCACTTTGGCATCGGCGTGGTCGAGTACCAGGCGGCCGGCCTCGTGGCCGTGGTGCACGACAGCGGCGGGCCCAAGCTGGACATTGTGACGGCCGTCGACGGGCTGCCGACGGGATTCCGCGCCACGACGGCCGACGAGTTTGCCGGCGCCTTTGCCCAGGCCCTGGCCCTGCCGGACCCGCTGGCCTGGCGCGAGCGAGCGCGCCGCTCGGCCAAGCGGTTCACGGAGGAGGAGTTTGCACGGCGCTGGGTGGCGCAGATGGAGCGGCTGGTGGCGCTGACGAGGTGAGGGGGGAGGGATGAAGGGGGTGAAGGAGGTGAAGGGGGTCAAGGGGGTCAAGGGATTGAGGGGTATATATACTGCATTATGGGTATTTTTGTGTGGTTGCATTTTCTCCTTTCTCTTTAGACGTCGTGGATACCCAGATTGGCTAGGGAGAGCAAGTCCAATCGAAGCTACATTTATGAATCTACGGGATGCAAGCGTACAATGGCAGTCGACCACGGCCCTTACGGGCCTGGAGGGACACAGGCAGACGTGCCCACAGCCCTAAAAGACGTCGCCGCCGCTGTTCTTCTGGCGGGGCTCGGCGGCGGCGTCAAAGCGGCCGCCGGGGAGGATCTGGATGCCCTGGGCGGCGCTGAGGTTCTCGGCGGTCCAGGCGACGCGGTGGCCGCGGCGGGCGAGGGCGGCGACGGTGGCGTTGTCAAAGGCGGCCTCGAAGACGACCCGGTTGGGGGCGAGCTGGTCGTGGAGGCGGGGCTGGGCGAGGGCGGCGGCGATGCCGAGGCGGTGTTCGAGGACGTGCCAGACGACCTGGGCGGTGGCGGAGATGATGCGGCTGCCGCCGGCGGCGCCGGCGACGAGGGCGAGGCGCCAGCGGCCGCGGGCGGCGTCCCACTCCTCGGCCATGAGGGGGGTGGTCGAGCTGAGGGGGCGCTTGCCGGGGCGGACGTAGTTGCCGGGGCTGGGCGGGTAGCCAAAGGCGTCGGGCGTGCCGGGGATGGAGAAGTCGCACATCTCGTTGTTGAGGATGACGCCAGAGGCGGCGTCCATGACGCGCGAGCCGAAGATGGTGTTGATGGTGGTGGTGCTGCTGACGGCGAGGCCGCTGCGGTCGGCCGTGGCCACGTGACTGGTCCCGTGACTCTCCGCCGCAAACGTCCCCGCCGGGTTGTACGCCGCCACCGGCAGCGTCCGGTCGTCGCGGATCTGCCGCCGCGTCGCCGCCGCGTGCGCGGCCGTCAGCATCGCCGCCTCAAACGCGTCCACCCCGGCCACGTACGCCGGGTCGCCCAGGTGCGTCCGCGCCCCGTAGCCGAACCGCATCGCCTCGTCGAACCGGTGCGTCGTCACGTTGACGTTGCCGTCCGCCTCGGCCGCGTCCGGCCGCCCCGGCGCCGGATACTCGTCCAGCGTCTGCAGGATCGACAGCGTCACCGCCCCCGACGACGGCGCCCCCGTCGCAAACAGCCGCCGGCCCCGGTACCGCCCCTGCACCGCCGCCCGCGCCACCGCCGCGTAGCCCGCAAAGTCGGCCGCCGTCGCCGTCCCGTTGGCCGCCTGGATCGTCCGCACCATCGACGCGGCTGCTTCGTCAGCTACACATGTACGGACACACAGACACAAGAGAATCGGCGCGCACCCAATGTCCCGCTGTAGAACGCGTCCGCGCCGTGCCGGGCAATCTGCTCCAGCGTGGCGGCATAGCGCCGGCGGGTGAGGGTGTCGCCCAGCTGCAGCAGCGTGCCGTTGGGCGCAAAGTCCTCGGCCCACACGGGGTCGTCGACGAGGAGCCGGACGGTGTCGTCGTTGTAGGTCATGAAGCGGACGAGGTCCTCGGACACGGGGAAGCCGTCCCGGGCCACGCGGACGGCCGGCATCACCACCGTCTCCCAGGGGAGGGCCTGTGCGCGAGGCGTGTCAGCGAACAGACGGGCGACACGGGAAGCGCTTCAGGGAAAAAAAGAGACACACGCCGTATTTGTCGTGCAGGTATTCGAGGCCGCGCAGCTCGCCGGGCACGGCGACGGCCAGGCCGCCAAAGAGGCTGCCCTGCCAGTTGCCGTCGTACATGTGCTTGTGGGCGGCGGCCGGGGCGGCCTCGCGGAAGTCGACGACCTCGTACACGCCGTCGGGGCTGCGGATCAGCATGAAGCCGCCGCCGCCGATGCCGGAGTGGTACATGCCGATGGTGCCGACGCAGAGCGTCGTGCCCACCATGGCGTCGGCCGCATTGCCCTGGTACGCGTCAGTCTGGCACGCACGAGCTGTCCCGGGGGGGGGGGGGGGGGGACGGGGGAACGAACGCCCTGTCGCATCAGGTCGATGCCGATCTTGGAGCAGATGGAGCTCTCGCAGGCCACAGCTCCGTTGGTGCCTGGGCGGAAGTCCGTCCCTTCGGGGGCGGCGGCATCGTCATGCTGCAGCGGCTGCTGCTCGAGCGTTGGCAGTGCGGCGACAAGCTGTGCCTCGAGAGCCAGCAGCGGCAGCAGCCAGTGCCGGGGGGCTGATGGGACGCCTGGCGGACGAGTTGAGCAGTGCGGCAGAGATAAGGACAGGAGGCCGTCGGAAATAGGTACTTACGCATTCTGGCGGCAGATAAGACGCTGGCAAAGCCTCAGACGCCTGCCGTCCAGGTCCAGAGGAAAGAGGAGACGAACAAAAACGACAAAAACGACAGAAAAGACAGAAAACACGCAGCCGCTCGCGTGAAAGGAGAAATCGCGTATGGCGGAGAGAACAGAACTCCGAAATGGCGGCAGCTCGCGCCGATAAGACGACTTCCGAGGGTGGGTGCTCTGGCCGCTTGTAAGTGACAGGCCGGGGCAATGTGATTTGTCAGATTAGCGGGCGTCACGTGCGGAAATGCGGCTGGCGTGGCCAATCAGCAGCGGGGTATAGTATCTTGCAGGAGCTAAAGAAGATAAAGGTGAGCTAGAAAAAACTTTAAAAAAAAGTTAGTCAGCGAAGCTGAGACTTTTGTGGCAGCAAAACAGCACAGCGAGAGTGGAAGGACACCCAAACCTAGGTGCCATTATTCTCTGAGCGAGCAGGCTGCATTCATGCGGTATACGGCCGTCTGCAGGAGCGCAATATACTCAGCAGCAGCAGCAGCAGCAAGGCGCACTCCGAGGCGAGGCCCGACTTCATTTGCATTCCACCTCCAGCTGGGCCGGCCCTGGAAGCGACTGTTTTCCAGCATGGACGAGACGGCACCGACACAGCCGACGCCGACAGAGGCGGCGGTGGGCCAAGACGACGCAGCAGCCACGCAGACGCACGGGAAGCGGCCGCACCCCGGAGGCAGCCCGGATGCAGGACGGGAGCCGAAGCAGCAGAAGCAGCAGCAGCTGCAGCAGCTGCAGCAGCTGCAGCAGCAGCGGCAGTCGAAGAAGAAGATCAAGGGCCGCAAGCCGAAGAAGGTGACGGACGGGTCGGCGGAGGAGGTGTTGCTGGCGGACGTGCAGTCGCTGCTGGCGACGCTGACGCTGCAGGGGGGGGCGGAGGCGGACGAGGACATGCCGGAAGAGGAGCTGCCGGAGAAGGGGGCGGAGATTGAGCTGGACGTGGTGGACCTGTCGTCGACGGGCGACGGGCTGGCGGTGTGGCGGCGGGCGGACGGGGACGGCGGCAGCAGCAGCAGCAACGGCAGCAGCAACGGCAGCACCCCCCGACGGCGCCGCATCTACGTGGTGTCGTTCTCGGTGCCGGGCGACGTGGTGCGGGCGCGGGTGTACCGACACCTGCCGGCGGCGCGCAGCCGCGACGAGGTGGCGTACTCGGTGGCGGACTTCCTGGCGGTGGTGCGGCCGTCGGCCACGCTGCGCGACGCGGGCGGCGACGGGGCGCGGGTGCGGTGCCAGTACTTTGGGCGGTGCTCGGGGTGCCAGTACCAGATGCTGGACTACGGCGAGCAGCTGCGGGTCAAGCGGCGCGTGGTCGAGCGGGCGTACGCGCACTTCTCGCGGCTGCCGGCGGCGGCCGTGCCGGCGGTGCTGGACACCGTGGCCAGCCCGCTGCAGTACGGCTACCGCACGAAGCTGACGCCGCACTTTGACGGGCCGCCGGGCTTCCGCCACAAGAACCGCGCCGGCCACACGCTGCCGGCCGTGCCCGACATCGGCTTCATGCAAAAGGGCGGCGGCCCGCGCGCCACGCTCGACATTGAGCACTGCCCCATCGGCACGCCGGCCGTGGCCGCCGGCATGGCGCGCGAGCGGGCCCGGGTTGCCCGCGACTATGCGTCCTACACGCGGGGGGCGACGATCCTGCTGCGGGAGAGCACGCGGCGGGTGCCCAGGGCGTCGGGGCAGGACCGGCATCCCCAGGCGGAGTCCCGGGCCGACGTCGACCCCCAGGCCGACCCCCAGGCCGACCCCCAGGCCGACCCGGCCGACGTCGACCCCCTCGCCGTCCGCGTGCAGACGGCCGCCTACACCGACATCAAGACCTGCATCACCGACAACAACGCCACCAGCACCGAGTACGTCGACGACTACTGCTTCACCAACCCGGCCGGCAGCTTCTTCCAGAACAACAACTCGATCCTGCCCGTCCTGACGGCCTATGTGCGGCAACACGTGCTGCCGTCGACGACCACCCCCGGCCGGCCCCCCCTCCGCTTCCTCGTCGACGCCTATTCCGGCTCCGGCCTCTTCACCATCACGCTCGCCGCCACGCTGCCCGGCGGCAGCATCGGCATCGACATTGCCGAGCAGTCCATCGCCTACGCGCGCGCCAACGCCGCGCTCAACCACCTGTCGCCCGACCGCTGTCGCTTCCTCGCCGCCGACGCCGCCCAGCTCTTTGCCGTCCTCGACCCCGTCGCCACCCCCGCCGACCAGACCGTCGTCGTCCTCGACCCCCCCCGCAAGGGCTGCGACGCCCCCTTCCTCCGCCAGCTGCTCGCCTACGGCCCCGCCCGCATCGTCTACGTCAGCTGCAACGTCCACACCCAGGCCCGCGACGTCGGCATGCTCGTCCGCGGCCGCGTCGACGGCTTCGCCGGCGAGGGCCTCCCCAAGGCGGGCGAGACCGACACCAGAGGCACTCCCACAGGCCCCCGCTACGCCATCGAGAGCCTCCGCGGCTTCGACTTTTTCCCCCAGACCGCCCACGTCGAGGGCATCGCCGTGTTGAACCGGGTCGAGGCAGATGCCGTGCAGGTGTCGTAGGTGCACAGTGTGCACAGTGTTTATACTGTAAACCGTACATACAATCTGAATACAAGCATGTCACGTGATTGTCTGTCTCTCTTTTCCTCTTGCAGCTTGCCGTAGCCCCCCCCCCCCCCCCCTCCTATCCTTCCGGCTTGCTCTCTCCCAACCTACACCAGCCTCCCCTCCCCCCCCTCTTCCCCCTCCTCCCCGTCCAGCACCGCCTTGAGCGCAAACGCGGCGGCCTCGACGACCTCGGCGCGGCGGCTGGCCTTGGCGCAGGCGGTGAGCAGGGCGACGCCGTCGGCAGCGCGGATGGCCTGGCGGGCGAGGCGGCCGGTGTCGCCGTCGGCGGCCGCCATGTTGTAGACGGCGACGGCGCCGCGGTGGCGGAGGTCCTCGGGCTCGGCGGGCGCGCAGAGGCCGAGCAGGCGGTCGACGCCGTGGGGGCGGGCGACGACGCCGCGCACGACGCCCTCGTAGGCGGTGAGGCCGGCCAGGGCGCCGCCGGCCGCGCTGCGGGTGCCGGCATCCTCGGCGTCGGCCAGCGCGAGCAGCACGTGCAGCCGCTGGCGCGCGGCGGCGGCGGCGACGCGGTCCGGGTTGCGGTCGTCGCTGGCCGCGTACAGCGCCACGCCGTCGGGGCCCTGCACCACGTTGCACACCAGCTCGACGGCGGCGCGGGCCACCAGCGTGTTGGCCGCCAGCTGCAGCTCGTCGACGGCCGGCCAGGCCGCCCGCAGCACGCCCCGCCGCACGTCGTCGTCGGCCGACGACGCCAGGTTGGTCAGCGCCATCAGCGCCTCAAACGTCGGCAGCAGGTCCGTCGTGCCGCTGCTCTCGCTGCTCTCGTCGCGCTCCAGCAGCGACGCCAGCGGCCGGATCGCCGCCATCATCGGCGCCGCGCCGCGCGTGCCGCCAAACACCAGCGCCGGGTTCGTCGAGATCAGGATGCGGGCCAGCGCCTGGGCGGCCAGGCGTGCAGCTGGTGTGGCTGAGGATGTGGCTGCGGCTGTGGCTGTGGCTGTGGCTGTGGCTGTGGCTGTGGTTGCCGCACCACTTCTCCCCCCCCCCCCCAAACTCGTCCACGCATCCATCAGCAGCCGCACGGCGCCCTGCTGTGCCAGCTGGCCGCGCAGCCGTGCCGTCACCGACAGCGCGTGCAGGATGCCCACAATCAGCGCCAGCGACGCCGCCGAGCCGTTCTTGCTATGGCTGACCAGCACGGGCGTCACGCCGGCGGCAAAGACGCGCTGGCAGCGCTGGGTCACGTGCTCGTCGTCGTGCAGCACGTTGGCCGTCTGCTTGCCGGCCGCGTTGGCGTACGCCTTGAGCTGCCCGAGCCGCCGCTGCTCCTCCGTCTGCGCCGGCTGGTACCGCGTCAGGTTGGCCAGGATGCTCAGCGCCCCGTACGTCAGCGGCGACCGCGGCGGCGCCGCCTGCAGCGTGGCCACCAGCCGGCGCAAAAAGACCGCGTTGCCCGCCAGGTCCTCCTTGACCTGCGGCTGCAGCGACGCGTAGGCCAGGCCCTCGACCGACGCCGCCGTGCCCTGCCGCGTCGCCTCCGTGGCCGCGCCCCGGTCGGCGATCTCGCCCTCCTCCACCAGCAGCGCCGTGAACATCTTGCTGAGCTCCTCCAGCGTCGTGCTCGCCAGCTGCACCCGGCCGCCGCCGCCGCCGCCGCTGCTGCTGCTGCCATCCGTCTCGCCCGTCGCGCCGCTTCTGCTCGCCTGTGGTGCCATGGTCGCCTTACTATAGTCAGTCAGAGTCAGACACGTCCTCAACACCCCCCCCCCCCCCCTCCCCCCAACCACCACCTCAACCACCACCTCAACCACCCCCTCCGCTCACCTTGATCTTGGCCAGGATCACCGCGGCCAGGTTCTGCACCTGGCGGGAGTGCCGCCGCATCGACACCGACCCCGCCTCCAGATACGCGTCCGAGTTCGCCGCAAACATGGCCTTGACCACGTCCTCCGGGTCCTGGTCCACAATCTCCTCCAGCCAGTCGCCGCAGTACTTCTGCACCGCCGTCCGACACGCCCCGTTCATGCACGCCACGTTGAGCAGCTCCAGGCACGCCGTCTCCACCTTGCGGCTCTTCCACTTGCGCCGCATCAGCGGGCCCAGGCTCGGCAGGAAGCCCTCGCTCAGAAACATCTCCGCCGTCAGCTCCGGCACGATCGGGAACAGCGCCGCCGCCACGCAGAACGCCACAATGTAGTCGTCGTACGTGCCGCGCCGCACGCGGTCGTAGAAGAACGCCGACAGCTTCGTCGCCCCCTCGTCGCCCGCCGCCCGCAGGTACGCCGACGTCGCCAGCGTCCCGTGGCCGCGCACCACGTCCGGCTGCCGCATGTCCAGGTAGCCCAGCAGCGTGTCCACGCAGTCGCTGTCGATCACGTGGCAGATCGACTTGTCCCCCTCCTGCGTCGCCTCCGCGTCGTCGTTGAGCACCTTGCTCAGCCGGTCCAGGTCCTGCACCGTCTCGTCCTCCTCCTTGCCGCCCTCCATCAGCCCTGCAAACAGCAGCAGCGTCTGGTCCTCGCGCGAGAGTCCGGCCGTCGGCGGCGTCCCTGCCTCTGGCGCTGCAGCCATGGTCGATGGTGTGCGGTCGATATGGGACGGGGGTGGGAGGATGTCGAGAGCTGTAGTCTCGTCACGTAGCTCTACTGCCCCTGTCGTCACTTGGTCGTCGAATAAAACGCCGCTGGGGTGGTGGGGTGGTCACGTGGCTTATCGATAAGCTGCTTTTCGTGTTGGCCGAGAGCTTTCTCTCTGAAGCACAGACGCTAATAATTAATACTTCATTTGTCGAAACGCCCACAAAGGCCACCCTACAGCCGCCGGTCCAGCCGCCCGATCGCCCTGCCACAGCTCGCGGCCGTCAACCGCAGGGGACAACGCATACGACGACAGGGGACGCACCGCGTGTGTCCCCGTGCCAGGAGAAGCCAGAAGCCCTCTGCCTTCTTCCCATCTGCTGCAAACCTCGGCCAGCCTGCAAAGCTCCGCTCCTCTCGCGCACAAAACCGCCGCCACCGCCGCCATGGACGCCGTCGACGCCTCGGCCCACTACGAGGTGACGGCCTCGGACGAGACGCCGTCGCTGCTGGCCATTGTGCTGGACACCAACCCGCGGGCCTGGGCCGCCCTGGCCGGCACGCTGCCGCTGAGCAAGGCCGTGGCCAACATTCTCGTCTTTGTCAACTCGCACCTGGCCCTGAGCAGCACCAACCGCGTGGCCGTGGTGGCCTCGCACTGCAACCGCGCCGTGTGGCTGTATCCGTCGCCGGGGAAGAGGGGGACGACGACGGCGACGACGACGACGACGGCGACGACCAGGCGAGGCGACGGCCTGGACGTCGACATGGCCGACGCGCACGACGACCGTCCCGGCCAGCCGCCCCCCCCGGCCGGCCACAGCCCCCCGACCGGCCGCTCGGCCAACAAGTTCCCGCAGTTCCGCGAGATCGAGACCACGCTGCTGCAGGCCGTCCACGACCTCGTCAGCAGCACCACCGCCGCCGACCTCGACGAGACCACCACCCAGCTGTCCGGCGCCCTGACCCTGGCCCTCGCCCACATCAACAAGACCGCCCTGACCCTCCCGACCGCGGCCGCCGCTGCGGCTGCCGGCAGCGGTGGCGGAACCAGCAGCGACGGCCGGCCGCCGCGGCCGCGACCGCGCGTGGCTGGCCTGCGCGCCGGCAGCAGCAGCACGGCGCCGCCGCCCGGAGGCACCGCCGGCACGGCCGCCCCGAAAAGCTCGTCGGCCGCCGCGGCCGCGCCCAGCACCACCACCACCACCACCACCACCACCACCACGGGCACCGCGGCCGCCGCCGACGACGTCGGCCTGCACGCGCGCATCCTCGTCGTCTCCGTGTCCGACTCGTCGCCGGCCCAGTACATCGCCACCATGAACGCCGTGTTTGCTGCCGCCCACGCCGGCGTCGCCATCGACGTGCTCGCCCTCCGCGGCGTCGCCACCTTTCTGCAGCAGGCCGCCTACATCACGCGCGGCACGTTTGTCCGCGTCGCCAGCGACGACCACGACCACGACCACGACCACGACCACGGCCACGACCACGCTGCCGGCCTCGCCGCCCACGGCCTCCTCGCCTACCTCATGCTCGCCTTCAACGCCGCCTCCGCCCACGACGTCGCCCACAGCCTCGTCGCCCCCAGCGCCGACGCCGTCGACTTCCGCGCCGCCTGCTTCTGCCACCGCCGCGTCGTCGACACCGGCTTCGTCTGCAGCATCTGCCTCAGCATCTTTTGCGAGGCCGCCCCCGCTGGCCCCTCCTCCTCCTCCTCTACCGGCCCCCCCGACGTCCCCACCGTCGAGTGCCTCACCTGCGGCTCGCAGCTCCGTCTCGGCAACTACGGCGCCCATCCCGCCGTCGTGCCCCGGCCCAAGAAGAAAAAGAAGCGGAGGCTCGGCCCCGGCGGACGCGAGGACACCGGCAGCACCACCGGAACGCCTGCTGCGTCGTAGACGGACATAGTGAGGCGTCTCTCTGAGAGCGGGGACGCGGATTTTGTTTTATTTACTACTTTACTCATTACTGATAACGACAAGAAGGGGGAAACGTTTGCTGGGCGTTGGGATCTCTGGTTTCGTTAGCGTCGGACCGATGGCATGGGAATAGAAAGGCTGGCTTCGTACACACATCACTTGATCCATGTCTGCTTTTGGCCGTGCACTGAATACCATTTATGCTCAGGTCTTGCCAATGCCTCTGGTTCAAGTTGTTTTAGGTTCTAGGTGAGAGTGGAACAGCATTGCTGGCTCGCCTGCCAATCTATCTGCTATAAGACAATCATATGCTATCCGATACGAAACGCTGCAAACCCTCAAAACGCCAGCCAGCCAGCCAGAGAACGCGCTGGCTCCTCAGGTGTTCTTGATCTTGCGACCGCCCCGCGCAACACTCTCCCGCGATCCCAGTCGGGACATCACAACCAAGGGGTCCTTTTCGTTGGACGACAGCGACGCAAGAGCAAACGAGTCCGTGTTGTGCGCAAAGTAGAAATAGACGCCCTTGCACGTCTTCTTCACCGCCATCACCCCAATCGCACCTCCCGACACCTGGTTCTTCACGCCTGGATGGTCCATGAATGCGTCCAGCACAAACGTCTTCATCAGCACATCCTCGTCGTACTCGGCCACGGGAGAGCCCCCGGCATCCAGTCGCATGTTGTAGTACAGACGCTCGGCACAGGTATGCGAAGCCATCGTCGTAGCCATGTGCTCACCAGTCCCGCTGGTGACGGCTGCCACCGACGTGCCCATCTTGTCCTTCGGGTCGGCCGGCAGAACAGCCGTGCCGATGCCCACCAGAGCTGCCGGCCCGATCCGACCACAATGCTTCATCCCAATACCGCCCGATGACGAGCCGGCAGCAATGTTGCCCTGAAAATCGACGGCGATGGCACCCACCGTGTCGGAAATGATGTCTGTAGCCTCGTCGTCAACCTCAACAGAAGTATGGAGCTCTTCGGCCGGAGGGGGCGTCGTGCTTCTAGTACACCGATTGCTGCGGGAAGGTAAGGCCTGGCCAGGGCCATCACCGCTGTCTCTGCTGCTTCTCCTCCGTGTGGCCTGCTCGTCCACGTCCATCTTAAGTCGTTTCGGGGGCGGTGTTGCCATCCGTGACGGCCAAAATGCACTGTCGGCCACATGTGTTTGCCCCTGGCTGTCGGGACCAACAACACTGTCAGAAGCCTCATCAAAGTCGGCTTTCGAGATGGTCTTCGAATCGGACTGCTGTTCGGCAGTGGCACCCTTGTCCGACGTCTCGGCTGCGGAATCGCGTGGCTGCTCCGATTCTGCCTGTCTCCCCCTGCAAGCATCAGTCTCGGGATGTGTCGAACGCTCGCGCTTCTGGGCAGAGGCAGCTTGGCCTGCGTTCCCTGGTGATTCGGGCGTGCTGGGTCTCTTCCCTTGACGTGCTGGAGGAAGAGCCCCTGACGTGCCGGGAATGGATGTCCGGTGCGTGCCGAGAGCCGCTGCTTCGGCTCGGTACAGCTCGTGCCGCCACCGGTCGAACCGAGCACGCGCTCCATCCGAGATCAGCTTCTCATTTGGCACTATGCGCATTCCGTGTTCCTGAGCAAACCGCCTTGCACCAGAGCTGACCAGAATGTTGGGCGGAATGCGGCGCAACGACAATGGCACATTGGTCTGATCGAGGATGAGGCGGGCGAGCGATATGGGGTTTTTTATCACTGCACACACGTCATGTCAGTCTTGACATCTGGTGTCGTTCATAGTGCTGGGCAGCAACTCACTCGGAACGGCTCCGCAGGCGCCACTGCGGCCGAGATGATCGACAATGGTGGCATCTCCCTCAACAACCCCGTCAATGGTCAGGTTGCTTCCGTAGCCGGCATTGGTGATCTCCCTGTCTTCCAGGCTCTTGATGGCTACCTCGACAGCATCCACAGCAGTGCCGCCGGCCTTGAGAAATTTCATAGCAAGCCGGGCAGCTCTGAAACATGTCAGAATTCTGCAAAGAGCACGGGCATATGCGAAAAGGGACTCTTGCTGGAAACTCACTCGCTGCACGCCTCCAAATGCACATGTTCATTCGTGGTGCTATGGAAGCCCGCTCCCGCGTGGATGAAAATCGTAGCCACGGGAGCCTTTAACTTGGAGCGAAACAGACGTTCCGTTAAGCCATCTCCGGCCGTATTCAGATCATGAGAGTCAGGCGAAGGTCGAGAGGATTGCGCCGCAGACGAGTCCATTCCCATGCTATCCCTCAATGCTGTGTGCGTAGCCGAATCGTCCCCGGTGGGACTTGGAGACTTGGACGGCGCAGAGACAGGTTCTGGGCTTGGGCTGACACTCGGAAACGGACTGGACAACGGACTGCTGCTAAGGTTCGAGTCCGTAGACATGGACACCCCCCTTAGAGACGAAGCCGGCACGGTGCTGCCATTCTGCTGCGCCTTTCCGTTTGGTTGGTTCATGGAGAACCCAAAGATACAGCCCTCTGAACTGCGGTGACTCCTTGTTGAGATCTTTCGCCTGGCTAGTTTTGTTCTCAGATGTGTTGGGGCGTCCAGTTGAAATAAAAAGTGAGGGAAAAGTGACAACGCAGTTCAAACGGAGAATCCCAAGCGAGATAAAGTGTAACCGGAAACGAGCACCAAAAAGAAGGCACTCTTGTCACCAATGACAAGCCAGCATATGCATGAAACAGCAGAGAGGATAACGTGGCCGAATAGGAAAGGTTGCGTGGTCGTAGAAGATATGTTAAACAATACAGTGATGCTTCCCAGGCGTGATAAATATGAGGAACGGAATCAGCTAGTCGGTGGAATGCGGATAGAGGCAGTGAAAAAAAAAATACAGGGAAATGAAGAAAATAAGAGTCCAGAAGGGATGCAGCAAAAGAGAGGCGGCAAAAGAAAGCAAGTGTGGGAGACTGGTGAAGCTGTATGTGTAGCCTGTCTTCCGTGCCTAGGAAACTGCGGCCGCCGTGAAGGGAAGGGGCAAACTCATAAAGCACGGAGAATCAGAGTCACGTCCTGCGGATACTGCCTTGGTAGCAGTCATGGCCTCGTTCCAGCCGTTTGTGTGGTGACGATACCAGTGCCAATCTGCATCGTTGCTTCCTTCCGGAGTAGTGAATTCGGTGTCTCCTATCCACATCACACACGCAAAACCCTAGTCACTCCTATGACCATTGTTCTCCAAGATGCGACAATGCAGGCTGCTCACTTTGTCCATGCTTCTGTTTCACTCATCTGTTGCTGTCGACGCGAAACGTTGTGCGGAAGTAGCCGTTTTGAGACCCGCTTTGCTGCATTCCTATATCGTATTATCGAGGGGGCTGACACCTTGGCACGTGACTTTGAATTCCAATCGTCAGCTTCACAGAGGCCCCTCTCAATCCCCCCCGCCAGTTAGTTACCAGACACCTCTCCTTCTCATTGCCGGCGAGCTGTTCTGCAAGACACATTACGAAGGAGCTGCACAGGGCAGCTTTTTTTCTACAGCGAAGATGGCGAACCAGACTCCGGCCGTTGTCATGGACAAGTGAGCGATGCCCTTCCCCCCTGGATTCCCTTTCTGCCGGCCAGTCTCCTTTACCGCATTGCTCCCTACTGGGAGGACCATCCGGCGGCGGCCGCAGCACGCGGAAACCATCAAGCAGCACGATTCTGGAACCGATTGCTAACTTGAGGTCTCTTCTTTTCACCCCCCTCTCCTCCCTATCAGCGGCACGGGTTTCTCGAAGCTCGGTATGTTCAACGTCCTTTCGCGTCTGCCTGGCCACGTGGGCATCACTAACGGTCCGTCTTAACGAACAACAGGATTTGCTGGAAATGACTCTCCTTCCTTTGTATTCCCGACAGCAATTGCGACAAAGTCAGTCGGAGGTGGCGCTGGCGGTACCGGCGGCGGCCGGCCGGCGGTGGGAAACAAGCCGTCCTTCCTAACCGGCGGCGCGGGTCCCTCTGGCCACATGTCATCAAAGCGAGGAACCGAGGATCTCGACTACTTTATCGGTGACGAGGCTATATCAGCAGCGTCCGGTCCGGGTAAGGATAGACTCCATCAAAGGCCAAGCTGGCTGGCTGGCTGGCTGGATGAAAAGGCGGGCCGGAGACAATGACAGTCAACAATGCTAACGACACAACCATCCAGGATACGGACTGCACTATCCCATTCGCCATGGACAGATAGAAAACTGGGTGAGCATATGGGAAGGATGTCTCAGTGACGTTGATGGAAAGGGCAGGTGGCCCAGGTATCGCATTGAGCTAAAACGAAACAGGACCACATGGAACGGTTCTGGTCGAACTCGATCTTCAAGTACCTGCGGGTCGAGCCGGAGGACCACTACTTTTTGCTGACGGAGCCTGTAAGTCTTGGGTCGTGATCGTTGCTGGCAGACGATTGGCAGACGATTGGCTGACAGGTTGCAGCCCCTGAACCCGCCGGAAAACCGCGAGAACACGGCCGAGATCTTCTTCGAGTCGTTCAACTGCGCGGGCCTATACATTGCGGTGCAGGCGGTGCTGGCGCTGGCGGCGTCGTGGACGTCGTCCAAGGTGCAGGACCGCTCGCTGACGGGCACGGTAATCGACTCGGGCGACGGTGTGACGCACGTGATTCCGGTGGCGGAGGGCTACGTGATCGGGTCATCGATCAAGTCGATTCCGATTGCCGGACGCGACATTACGTACTTTGTGCAGTCGCTGCTGCGCGACCGGGGCGAGCCGGACTCGTCGCTCAAGACGGCGCAGGAGATCAAGGAGGAGTTCTGCTACGTGTGCCCGGACATTGTCAAGGAGTTTGCGCGCTACGACCGCGACTCGTCGCGGTTTGCCAAGTACAACGCGGTGCAGTCCGGGCGGCGGCAGGTGACGGTGGACGTCGGATACGAGCGGTTCCTGGCGCCGGAGATCTTCTTCAACCCGGAGATCTACAGCTCGGACTTCTTGACGCCGCTGCCGGTGGTGGTGGACGGCGTGATCCAGTCGTCGCCCATCGACGTGCGGCGCGGCCTCTACAAGAACATTGTGCTCTCGGGCGGCAGCACGCTGTACAAGGACTTTGGCCGACGGCTGCAGCGCGACATCAAGCAGCTGGTGGACGCGCGTATCCGGGCGAGCGAGCAGCGCAGCCGCGGCGCCAAGAGCGGCGGCCTCGAAGTGCAGGTGATTTCGCACAAGCGCCAGCGGCATGGGCCCTGGTTTGGAGGCAGTCTGCTGGGCCAGACGCCCGAGTTCCGGTCCTACTGCCACACCAAGGCAGAGGTAGGCCCTTCCCCCTCCTGGGTGGCTCCGCCGCGAGACGGCAACGACTGACAGATGGCACAGTATCAAGAGTACGGGCCCGGCATCGTCCGGAGATTCGCACTGCTGGGCGGTCCCGGCGGTTCTTAGAGAAGAAAAAGGGCAGACATGTCCCTTTGGACGGGGACATGGAGCTGTGCGGGGACCCCATCGACGAACAGCGCAGACTGTGGGGAAGGGGGAAACGCCCAGCGTCCCAGCATCAACTACCGTGCGACCGGTGCAAGGGGAGCGGGGGTGGCTGTGAGGAGACGGTGGGCTGGAGGACGCAGAACGGAGGAGAGCTGAGGACTAAGGGGAGCAGAGACAATGGGGGAACGGAAGAGATATGCGTGGGGGGAGGATGAGGTGAGGAGAGGATGGAGGATGGGGAGGGGGGGGGGTGGAGATATCTGTCGAGCCCGTGGAGAAAGATGGTACCTGGAGAGCCTTGGAGATTCGTCGGGGTTAAATAAAATTGAACGCCAGTGCTGTCTTTGCATAATACGATACCATGTAAGACGCCAGCGTCAGCATAGCTTCGCCGTGCAGAGTCCCGGTTGTCCGAAGGATCCCCGCCCAGTCAACCAAGCAGCAAGTGCAGAGTGGGAACTGGGGAAACTGGGGAGGCGCATTTTGCCCGTCAAAAGGTGGAATGTCGGCTTTTGGGGATTGGAAAGCTGCCGTGTTTGGCACGTGTCCCAACAGGCGGGAGAACGTTATTACGTGATACAGGGCTCGTGTCCGATTGGCTCCGAGGGCCAGGTAGCCTTGCAGACCTCGTTGGACGATCTCGAGGCGGAAAGCGATCTGACGAGTCCCTCGGCGGCTTACACCAGGCAGGCAGGCAGGCTGGCTGATTACTGGCCTCACGTCGGTCGCCGCGTAGATCAACATCAGCGAGGTGGACGACGGCGACGGCGCAAGGGATGCCCGACCGGATTCGCATCGACAACAAAGGTATCTTACTGCTGAGACGGACGGGGAAGTAGCCGATCACCGGCGCGCTGTGTCACGGCCTGTGGGGGTGGCAGAAGCGACTTCCTCTGCATAGGGGTTCGGATTTGGCTGCAACCGCTTACATAAGGATCAGGATCGGCGGGCGCAGACGCGAAGCTGCGATGAGGAGAAGCCCGTAATTGGGGGAAGAGGGGTGACGTAGCTGCAGCGAGAGGGACGAAGAGGAAAAACGCGAGGGTTGAGACGGCCGCAGACGCCGTCGCTTGCATCTTAGCAGTTTTAGCTAGCCGCGTTGTATTGGCGGTGCGCAGAGCCCTCCTCTGCGAGTCCATGCTGCAAAAAGTGGAGGTTTCTTACACGACCAAAGTCGCAGGCTCGGCGAAGCGGACGAGCAAGGAGGCCATTTGATATCGCATCAGCGGAAGTCCCAGCGTCTTGGGGCAGGGTGTCGTGTGATGGATTTCGGGCAGCAGGCAGCAGGGAGAAAGAGGGGGAAGCATGAGCATCTTTTTTTTTCTGGCAGGTTTTTTTTTTTTTTTTTTTTTTTTTCCTAGGCTGTGGTTGTTGCATGCTTCTTTTCTCGTTCAGTCCCACCGAATTGGCCGCCGCCGGCCGAGTCAAGCTGCGATCAAGAGATGCGGGAGAAAAGTCGGGATTGCATGATCGGGTTGGTGAGGGAAATTCGTGGCAAAGAGGGAGATACGAGCTGTTTTGCAGACCACACTCGACATGGCATTGTGCGCCGTCAGCTCATTCCAGATGGCTGATCAACAGCTGCGCAGGGGGGGTTCTAGGCTTCTGGGGCCCGGGCGTGGGAGGGCTGGAGCCCAGGTAGGCATAGCTCATACGGTAGCTAAATCGTAAGACAAGTTGGAGGGGGGTCCAAGTTTAGGCGGGCCTTGTCGATTGGAGAGGGGTCTTTTTTTTATTTTCTTAATTTTTTTTTTTGCTCAGTCGCAAGGTATCTGGGAGCTCAGTCCTCCTACGAAAAGCCTCAAACATCATGAGATAGGCCGCAGACACACCGCCGAGCAATGCAACACAACCCCGGCCTCTGCTGTGTGTGTGTGTACGAGGACCTCGTATGCGCGAGGGCACAGCTGGCTGTCAGGATGTCTGCGTGTCCGCTTCGTGCAGCAGCAGCGGCAGCAGCTGTGCCAGGTGGTCGCTCTGCATGCTGCACCCCAAAAGCAACCACAGCAAGGCGCCGTTGACAGAGCCTCGGCGCCGATTGGGAGAGGGGTGGGACGCTTGGGAGGCTTGAAGGGGGTGGGAGGGGGGGGGGGGGGGGGGGGTAATTGGGGGGAGACGACCAGGGGAGGGTGGGATGCTAAGAGGGAAAAAAGTGGACGAGGGTCCAAGGCTAACGGGCTTTGTGCAGACGAGCTCCCCGTTAGCATCACGCGGTTTTGGCTGTCTCGCCTGGGTAGAGGGTTCGCCGCTCTGCTGTTGTCCTGTTGTCCTGTTTCTGCTGTTTCTCCTGCTTCATTCTGTTCCTGTTGTCTCTGCAGACCCCGCCCCCCGTTCGACCGCTCCTTCCCTCTCGACACCCCCTCGTCAGCAGACAGCGCTCCTTCCGTCGCGGGAATTGAGCAACTGCTGTCAACCCCAACAGCCAACCAAGCCGTGCATTCGAGTACGTACGTCGTAGTCGTACTCCGCTCTCCATCTGGCTGCAGGGAAGGAACGGCCTGCAACAACGTCATGGCAGCGTCTCTCAGGCTATCCGTTGGGGTTCCCTTGCGGTTTCCCCTTCGGGCATCGTCCTCGCACGCCGCGAGTATAAAGCTCTGGCCTCTGCCGCGCTGGCAGTCGACCTGGCTGGCTTGCTCTTCCAACTCGCCATCAGCAACACCAGCAAGACCAACAGCCAAGACCGGCCGCCTCATCCAGCACCACCATCTTCCCCTCTCGCAGCAGCACCTCGCACTCAAGCACACCATGGCCGAGTTTCAGATCCCAACGGAGCAGTGGGCTCAGGTTATCGAGACGTCGGGCAAGCGTGAGTTTCTGTTTTCTGCTCGTTTCATTTTCTGCATTCTCTGCATTTTTTGCTTTCTCTGTTTTCTCTGCTTTCTCTGCTTCGTTTTCTTTCTCTTCTTTCTCTTCCCTCTCTTCCCTCTCTCCTCCGTCCCTTCCCTCTGTCCTCCCTCCTCCCTCGCTCTCTCTAACACCTCGCAGCGCCCGTCTACAAGCGGATCCCCGTGGGCAAGCCCGGCCCCGATGAGGTGCTCGTCAACGTCAAGTTCTCTGGCGTGTGCCACACCGACCTTCACGCCATGAACGGCGACTGGCCGCTGGACCGCAAGATGCCGCTGGTCGGCGGCCACGAGGGCGCCGGCGTGGTGGTGGCCAAGGGCGACCTGGTTCACGACCTCCAGCTCGGCGACCACGTCGGCATCAAGTGGCTGAACGGCTCGTGCCTGGCCTGCAGCTTCTGCCAGCAGATGGACGAGCCGCTGTGCCCCGACGCCACGCTGTCGGGCTACACCGTCGACGGCTCCTTCCAGCAGTACGCCGTGGCCAACGCCGCCCACGTCGCCCGCATCCCCAAGCACCTGCCGCTGGACGCCATTGCCCCCGTGCTTTGCGCCGGCATCACCGTCTACAAGGGCCTCAAGGAGTCGGCCACGCGGCCCGGCCAGTATGTGGCCATTGTCGGCGCCGGCGGCGGTCTCGGCAACATGGCTCTGCAGTACGCCAAGGCCATGGGCCTGCACGCCATTGCCATTGACGGCGGCGACGACAAGCGCGTCAGCACGTTGGCGCTGGGCGCGTCGGCCTACGTCGACTTCATGACCAGCAAGGACCTCGTGGCCGACGTCAAGGCCGCCACGCCCGACGGCCAGGGCCCGCACGCCGTCATCCTGCTGGCCGTGTCCGAGAAGCCGTTCCAGCAGGCGACCGAGTACGTGCGCCCCCACGGCACGGTCATCTGCATCGGCCTGCCGGCGAACGCCTACCTCAAGGCGCCCGTGTTCGACACGGTGGTGCGCATGATCACGATCCGCGGCAGCTACGTCGGCAACCGCCAGGACTCGGCCGAGGCCATTGACTTTTACGCGCGCGGCCTGATCAAGGCGCCGTACAAGGTCGTCGGCCTGTCGGAGCTGCCGGCCATCTACGAGATGATGGCTGCCAACAAGATTGTCGGCCGCTACGTCGTCGACACCAGCAAGTAAAGGGGGGAGGGGGGCAATGTAAATTGAAAATTGTATTTTTTGCGCGTCTTTCACACAAAATAGCCAGCCCGACCGGCTGTGCAAGGAGTTTGGTCAAGCATGGCGAGCATGGCGGTGTCTGAGACGAGCAAAGTTGGGAGCGAGGCAGACAGGCGAGAATTTGTTGGTATATTGGCGGAGAAGGATCTAGCTGTGACGAATGAGCACAGGTATCTTTGACTTTATGTTTCCGTTACTGTGTGCTGACCAGATTGACCAAGAAGATGAGTGGATAAGTGAATTGAGTTCTGCAGTTGTTATGTCTTACTCTCTGGCCGTCTTCCTTTGGGAATGGGGAGCAGCCAGAGACGACTGATGCCTCATGTGATTATTTAATGTGATGTGAGATACTTGTCTACGTTGGAGAGACTTGCCGTAGGACAGAAGCGGGAAGCGGGAAGATCACCCACCTACACCGACCACAGGCTTTCTTGTATAAGTGACATACCTTTATCCACACGAAAGCAAAGGCCTGCTTCTGATCGTCTCGCCTCTGGACAACACATGCGGCCATTTCAGACCGATGGCAGTACATGGCCGTCACGGCTCCCTTCAGCCAACGAGACGGGCTGCTCGCCGTCTCCGCATCTGTGCATGGAAGCTGCACTGGCCGTGCGTCGATGCAGCCGGGCATTGGATGCAACCCGGCCACAGCGCCAGCGATTCGTCCGTCCTGCTGACGGATGCAGACGGGGGTTTCTGGGCAGAAGGGCGGGCTGGCCGGTACGATTAAGGGTAGAGAGGGAGAGGGAGAGGGGGGAAGCAGAGCTGAGCAGACAAGATTGCGCTCTCGGTCCTGCGCTTTTCGGCCTTTTCGGGGTTCGGGCCTTTTTCCATCAAATTCATTTCGTGATAGCTTCTCCTAGAGTCCCTTCTTCCTTCCCCCCAAACCCGACAGCCGCCATGCCGCGCTCCGACGAGGCTGAGTCTTTTTTCTTTGCCGTCTACGCGGCCGTCTGCGAGATTCCGCCTGGTCGCGTCACCACCTATGGCCACATTGCCGCGCTGATCGGCATGCGTGAGTTTTTTTTTTTTTTTCTGTCGCCCCCCCCACCTTTCTGACGGACGGTGTGAGAGAGGCAGCCCAGCGTCCGCGCCAGGTCGGCGTCTGCCTGAAGCACCTGCCGGCGGCCGACAGCGACGCTGCCTCCGGCGCGCCGCCCCGGCGCTTCCACAGCGGCAACGTGCCCTGGCAGCGCGTGCTCAACGCCAAGGGCCTCGTGTCGCCGCGCGGCGGCGACGGCGGCGACGGGCGGCGGCGCCAGGCCGAGGCGCTGCGGAACGAGGGCGTCGACGTGGCCGAGAACGCCGGCGGCCTGGGCGAGATGGCCGTCGACCTGGCGCGCTACGGCTGGTTCCCGCGGCGGCTGCCGTCGGAGGACGCGGAAGAGGACGACCGCCGGTAGGACTGCGGGACTGCAGGACTGCAGGACGCGTTGCGGCGGATTACAGCGTTCACGAGGGAAAGGGTTGCACATGAAATGGATCCAAAAGTTCTATTCTTCCTTCTCGCACACAATAACGTTCTACAGCTCAGTGGCTTGAAGTAGGCCCTGTTCAACAGTTAGTGCTTGCAAACACAAACGAGATGGCAAACAAAGAATGTAGACAAGATGCTGTAATCAGATAGCGGTTGGACTAGTTTATCCACATAGAATTCAGAACAGGTCTGTGAAATAGTAGGTATCATCACGCAAGCAGCGGCCGAGGTAGAGAAGGCAGAGCAGAGCAATAGAAAAAAAAAAAAGAGGCAAAACGTACCGTAGTGCTATCAGGGGGGGCGAGACTCCCTTGTCAGCCCCCCTTCTTTTGCCGCTTGGCAGCAGGGCCAAAGAACGAGTCCATGGTCCGCTGCCTTGCGTCAAACGCCGCGCTGCCGATGCCGCCGCGCGTCTTCTGGAGGCCCTGCAGGTGCTCGACGCTGTTTGTGGCCGTCACGACGAGCGTCACGTCGGGCGACGCCGCGACCGCCAGCAGCTCGACGTAGCCCGTGTTGCTCCAGCTGACGGGCGCGGGCGACATCGACGCCTCGGCCGGCGCGAACCGCTGCAGCAGCGCCGACAGCAGCACGCCGAGAAAGAGGCCGTGCGAGACGACGACGACGGCCGGGCGGTCCGCGGCGGCGCCGCTGCCCGTCGCCAGCAGCGGCTGCAGGTGCTCGTCGACGAACCGCTCGGCGCGCCGACGCATCTCCTCGCGCGTCTCGGCATCGGAAAAGACAGACGGGCCGCCACGACTGCTCCCGATCCGTCTGCCCTCGCCCGACCGAAAGTCCCGCTCGCGCAGGTCGGCCAGCTGCACCACCGCCAGGGCGTGGCCGTCCCCGTCGACAGCTGCCGTCTTTCCCTCGTGCGCCTCCACAATCGCCTCGGCCGTCTGGACTGCCCGCTGCAGGTCCGACGAGAAGACGTGGCCGACAACAAGCCGCGGCCGGCCGTCGTCGTCGTCGCGGGCCAGGTGTGCACCCAGCCGACGCGCCTGCAGCACGCCGTGGGCCGTCAGGGCCGAGTCGCGCGAGCCGGCACTGCACTGTCAGTGGAACGCGCCAGAGATGCCGACCTCGTGGAGGCTGTCCAACTGACTAGACGCCGGCCACATTGTCCACGGACTCGCCGTGGCGGACGAGCAGCAGACGCATCGCCGTTGTCTGCAGAGGGTCCTTGTCCTTCATCCCGAGAATCTCAACGAGAGCTGCAACGCATTTGCCATGGCGTTGGCTAGAATCGCAGACAGAAGCTGGCTGCTCGTTGTGCTGAAGAGGAGAAGAGAAAAAGATTTTGCAAAAAAAATGGGGGGCCGCTTTAAATCGGGGAGCACAATTTTTTCCAGGCAAAAAAAGGCGGTGAATGGTTGTAAAAAGTTGCAGCATTTTAGGCGCTTGCTGCTTAGTCATGCATATTCGTGGTTCTGCGTAGCAAACTATGTATCAGGGAGGTGCTTCAAGGCCCAGGCTGCCATCGGCTTCCTCCTTTCAGCCAGTTCGCGTAGTCACAGCGCTTCTTTGACGTAATTTTGTTGGATTTTGTAGGCGACCAGCCTGATCACAAGCATAAAACATCCTACGCCTGCCTACCGGCTCGTTGTAAAAGCAAAGCCGCGCGCGGTGCAGCCCAGGCGTTGATGGACTGAAGCAGGGCCTCACAGGACCCGAATACGGCTGCTGAAGGGAGGGCCGGAGATAGGTAGCCGTGGATTGAGGCCAGTTTGTGCCGATTTGTAATGTTTGATGCGCATCTCCTGCGCGCGACTCACGTAGGCGTGTGTTCTTCATATTAGACATTACCTCTCCGATTGTATCGTACAGCGATTCCAAGTCCAGACCGCAGCTGCCGCGTCACTTGTTGGACTCCTTTTCGGGCAGCGTCTTGCGCGGCCAGTCGGGACAGATGTCGATGCGGTCGCGGGGCCACCAGAACTCGCAGAAGACGAGGAGGAGGTAGTCGACGATGACGCAGAGGCAGAAGAGCTTGCCGGCCCAGATGCCGCAGCCGTAGTAGCGCTTGAGCCGGTCGATGAGGGCGAAGCTCTGGACGCCGGACCGGCCGCGCGTGGCGCTCCAGCCGCCGTTGGCCGCCGCCGAGGCTGTGGCGGCAGAAGCAGCAGCAGCAGCAGCAGCAGCAGCAGCAGCGGCAGCGGAGGCAGCGGCGGCGGCTGCGGTCGTTGCGGCTGATTTTGGAGCGGCGGTCGTTTCGGCAGACGTGTTGCCACCGGCACCACCACCACCACCACCACCGCCGGCGCCACCGCCACCGCCACCGAGGCCGTACCCATAAAACTCGGCCTCGCTGATGGCGCCGGTGATGCCGTTGTAGACGCGCTCGGTGCGGGCGGCGACGTTGGTCCACGAGTACATGGCCTGGACCTGGTCGTGGAAGCGCTCGGTGCGGACCTTGTTGGCGCGCAGGGCGGCGATGGCGCGGCCGGTGGCGGCGACGAGGTCGTCCTCCTCGGGGCGGGCAAAGACGGTCATGTGCGAGGGCAGGACCTCGGGGATGCCGCCGACCTGGGTGCAGACGACGTAGAGGCCGCAGCTGGCGGCCTCGACGATGACGGTGCCAAAGGCCTCGGTCAGCGACGGGTGCAGGTAGATGTGGCCGCGCACCATGACGTCGCGCACCTCCTCGTGGCGCACGGGGCCGAGCATCTCGACGCGGTCCTGCAGCACGTTCTGCTCAATCATCTGCTTGAGGTCGATGGCCTTGGGGCCCGAGCCCGCAATCACGAAGCGCGTGTTCGGGTGGCTCTCCAGGATGCGCGGGATCGCCGCCACCAGCAGGTCCGTGCCCTTGTTGTAGAACAGCCGCGAGATCACCACGATCGTGATGGGGTCGTCGGGGCCCAGCTGGTGCGCCGGCGCCGGCTGCTGGTGCTGCGGCTGGTGCTGCTTGGAGCCGCCGCCGCCGCCGCCGTGGCTCCTCTGGCCGCCGTGGCGGGAGAGCGGCATAAAGTTCTCGGCCACGAGGGCGTTGGGGATGACCGAGACCATGAGCGGGTCCAGCGACGCGCGCAGCACCGTGTTCTCCTTGCTGGGGGGGGGGGCGGTCAGTACGGAACGGACGGCAAGGGCGACGACTGAGCACATGGCACCCACCACGTGTGGCTCACGCAGATGACGTGGTCGACGTCGCTCAGCGAGAACTTGAGCAGCTTGTTGGCCAGGATGCTGGTGGCGTCGGCAAAGCCGAACAGCGAGTGGTCGGTGAAGACGGTGCGCAGGCCCATGGTGCGGGCGTGCAGGATGGCCTCGTGGCAGAGGTTGCTGAGGCTGCCGTGGCCGTGCACAATGTCGATCTGCTCGCGCAGGACAATGTTGCGGAACATGGGGAAGAAGGAGAAGACGGTCGGGAAGGTGGTCGAGCGGTAGATGACAAAGTACGGCACGTAGTACACCTTGAGCCCGTTGGTCAGGTACCGCACCCCCTTGCGGTCCGGGTACTCGTGCGTGATGATCACCACCTTGTGGCCCCGGTCGATCAGCTTGCTCGACACCTGGTAGATGTGGCTCTCCACCCCGCCCGGCTGCGGGAAGAAGAAATCGCTGACCATGGCGATGTTGTACGTGCGGCGTGCCATGGCGGGCGGCGGCTGGAGGGGGGCCCGCGAGACGGCGCGTCGAGGCAGGGCGGTGCTTTGGTGGTCATGGAAGCTCCCCACGATGTGTTGCATTGGCTTTGATGAGAGAGGCAAAGTCTGGATGCACGTGTTCTTGCCATTTGGATTACGAAAGCGTGCACGGGCCACACGAAAGTGGTTTCGCTTACATACGGTCGCTGTATTGATCTAACTCGTACAGCTGCTAACATCTGCTGTAAATATACTTCCTCTACCCCATCCCCTATGCTCTCGCTGCTCCCTGGCTGCGCTCGCTGGCCGCCTCCTTGCCCAGCTGCTCCAGCGCGGCCTCGTACGCGGCGATGCGCGCCTCGCTGAAGCGGCCAGGGCCGGCCGGGGTCTTGTCCTCGCCGTCGCCGTCGCCGTCGCCGTCGTCGTCGTCGTCGTCGGCGCCACCGCCAAGCACGACCTTGGCCACCTTGGCGCTGCGCCGGACCACGGCCGTCGGCGTCGTCTTGGCCTTTGCGCCGCCCTGGCCGGCCACCTCGGGCCAGAACCAGCCGGCCTCCTTCTTGGAAAAGAGGGTCCAGGCATGGCCGGCGCGGCCGGCACGGGCGGTGCGGCCGACGCGGTGGACGTAGAACTCGACGCTCGGCGGCATGTCGTAGTTGATGACGTGGTCCAGCTGGGGCAGGTCGATGCCGCGCGCGGCCAGGTCGGTGGCCACGAGGATGCGCAGCCGGCCGGCGGCAAAGGCCCGCAGCGTCTGGCGGCGCTCCGACGTGCGCGTCGTCGACGTGATGGTGCCGACGAGGCCGGCCAGCCGCGGCGACAGCAGCAGCGACAGCAGCCGCGACAGCCGCAGCGCGTTCTCGTTGGACCGCGTAAAGATGAGCGCCGTGGTGGCGAAGGCGCGGGACTTGGCGCGGCTTCGTGTCTTGTCGGTGTCTGCTGAGTCATCAATACTGTCGTCTGCTGAGTCATCAGTGTCGCTGCTGTCATCAGTGTCGCTGCTGTCTTCGCTCTCACTGCTTTCGCTGTCGTCTCCGCTCTCGCTGCTTTCGCTGTCGTCTTCACTCTCCTCGCTGCTCTCCTCGCTGCTCTCCTCGCTGCTCTCCTCGCTCTCACTGCCGCCGTCCGCCACCGCCCCTCCCCTCCCGTTGATGACCTCCATCAGGGCGCCGTCGGTCAAGAGGTCGACCAGGTACAGCGGCTTCTGCGCCTCGTCCCGGACCTTGATGGCCGACTCGCGCAGCAGTCTGGGCAGGACGTACTCTGCCGCGCCGTCGCCGCCGTCGCCGCCGTCGCCGTCGCCGTCGCCGTGCGACCGCGTGCCCTCGAGCACGACGTGGCGCGGCCGGCGGAGGCGGAGGCTGTCCAGCAGGCTGAGGTCGCGGGTCATGGTGGCGCTGAGGACGACCTTGCGGACGCCGGACTCGCCGGCGTCGGCAAAGTCGCGGGCGCCGGCCGGGGCCTCGGGGCGGTCGAGCGCGGCGGTGACGACGCCCAGCCACTGCTGGTAGCTCTGGCCGAGCAGCTTGTCGGCCTCGTCGACGACGAGCCAGCGGACGTGGTCGAGCGCGAAGCCGGGCGTCGCGCGCAGGTGCTCGACGAGGCGGCCGGGCGTGGTGACGAGCACGTCGACGGCCGAGACGTGGCGCACGACGTGGTCGGGCAGGGTGGTGCTGGCGGGGGGCAGCCCGAAGCCGCCGCCGGCACCATGCGCCTCGGTGCTGTCCCAGCCCACCAGCGGCCACCGCTGGCGCTGCCGCAGGGCCGCCCGGTAGCCGGCCGGATCGTACGTCTGCTCCTCGGCGACCAGGGCGGCCTGCTCGCGGCGCAGGGACTGGCTGCCCATGGCGACGCCGACGCGCAGGCGCCGGCCGCCGCCGCTGCCGGCCGCCGCCGAAAAGGCGCGCGCGCAGGTCTCGCAGACGTCGTTCACCTGCTGGACCAGCTCGCGGGTCGGCACGACGACGACGGCGCGCAGCCGGGGCCGGGCGACCCCCCCCCCTCCCCCCTCCCGGCAGAGGTCGCGCACCAGCGGCAGCACATAGGCCAGCGTCTTGCCGGAGCCCGTGGCCGCCGAGATGACGAGGTCGCCGCGGCGCTGCCGGCGCGACGGCAGCAGCAGCGGGATCACGGCCGTCTGCACGGCAAAGGCGTCCGGCCAGCCCTTTTCGCGCAGCACCCGCTCGACCTGCGCGTCGTCCACACCCAGTTGCCCAAACGTTGCCCGCGTCTCCGCCGACACCCGCACCGGCTCCAGCAGCCACCGCGGCAGCGTGTCGTAGGCCAGCCTCGCCGGGCCCGCGGCCACCGGCGCCGGCTGCGGCAGCGGCTCCAGGCCGTGCAGCTCCTTGGGCGCCGCCTCGTCCGCCTCGCCGGCCTCGTCCGCCTCGACAGCCTGCTTCTTGGCCCGCTTCAGCGACTTGTCCTTCTTTTCTAGCAGAGCCTTGAATCGCGCCGGCATCTCGTCGGCCTCTGCTGCCGGCTCGTCGCTCGTCGCTGTCTTTTTCTTGAGCTTTTCTTTCGCCTTCTTCTTGGGTGACTCCTTTGCTGGCTCTTCTGGCTCTTCTGGCTCTTCTGCTTTCTCCTTGGCTGGCTCCTCTGGCTCCTCTGGCTCCTCTGGCTCCTTTGCTTTCTCCTCTACCTCAGGCTCGGTCGCCGCCTTTGACTTGCGCTTTCGCTTCCGCTTCTTCTCCTTCTCCGGCAGAGGTGACTCCATGACGACATCCTCGTCGGCTGTCTTTTGCTCTGGTGCCGTCACTTTCGGTTCCTCCTTTTCCGGCTCGGCTGTCTTCGCCTCGCTCTCGTTCTCCTTTCCGGCCTTCTTGTTCCTCCGCTTCCGTTTCTTCCCCTTCTTGTCCTCGGCATCGTCTGCTGTCGTGGGCTCCACCACCTCTTCATCGCCCTTTTCCTCCTTCTCCTTGCCGCCTGTGCTCTGCTTCTTCAGCCGCTTTGCCGCTCTGTCTGGGGTGGTCTCCCGCACAGCGCTGATCACTGCGGGCTGGAACGGCGCAGCGACAACATCGTCGTCGTCGTCAAACACAATCTTTCTCTTCTGTGGTGGTGGTGGCGGCTGTGCTGCTGCCGGGGGAGCATAGCGCGCTGGTGGAGGCGGCGGCGCATGGCTGTGGAAAGACCTAGCGGGAGGCGCCGGCGACGGTGCAGCTACCGGCACCGTCTTCTTGGGGGGTATATACCGGGCATACATGTTGAGGCCGCTGAATGGCGTCTTGGAGCTGTCGCAAGCAGGAATACAATGGGTAGTTTCTGAGAAATCAATCCTAGCAGAAAAAAGTTCTGCCGGGAGCCACCGCTTATTTTTGTTCGCTTATCGATAAGACCCAAAATTCAATATTAGTCAGCATCATCGACATTAGTCAACATCAATGAGATCCGTCACAACCTCCAACATGAGACCAGCCATTTCGCAACCTTTGCTCCATCCCTGCCCTCTGTTCTGATTATTGCATGTCCGTCGGCCCCGATGTATGTCCCGCACAGGTGTCCACCCCCGCCTATCCCATGACCGTCTCCCAGCCGTTCTCCATCATGACGTCCATCCAGTAGACGTCGGCCTCGCTCTCGGCGGCGGCTCCTCCCCGGGCGACGCCCTCGGCGGCGGCGGCGGCGGCGGCCAGCGAGCGCAGCGTGGCCTGGCGGTCCATCTGGGCCCAGGTCTCCTGCACAATGTTGAGACACGTGATCATGGGCTTGGGCGGCAGCAGGTGCAGGAACAGCTGCAGCCGGCTGTGGATGAAGCTGCGGGCGCGCGCCACCTCGACGGCGTCGCGGTCGAGGCTGAACGGGGAGGCGTGTGCGGCCGCGGCGCCACCGCTGGGGCCACTGGGGCCACTGGAGCCACTGGAGCCGCGCAGCTCGCTGGACAGGGCCACCAGCAGAAAGGGCTGGAACACGCGCGTGCCGGACTCGACGGGCAGCGTGCGCAGCATGTCCATGGTCCGCAGGGTGTACGTGGTCAGCCAGCGGCGACACAGCGGCGGCGTGATGGCGGTGGCAGGGTCGAGACCGAGGCCGAAGTCGGAGCCGGCGCCGCTGCACTCGCGGCCCAGACGCGCGCTCAGCAGGTCGGGAAAGACGTGGTACAGCTGGATGAGGCCCATGTGGCGGATGATCTCGGCCAGCGTCAGCAGGTGCCACACGGGCGTGTTGCCGTCCTCGGTGTCGCGGACCGCGTGCTCGGCCGGGTGCGCGATGCCCAGCAGGTGTGCCTCCAGCTCCCGCGCCAGCTGCATGTCCTGCTGCAGCTGACTAATATGCGCGACCGACGCAAACCGGTGCGCAAAGGCAAACCGGCGCTGGCGCCGCAGCAGCCGCCCGACCTTTTGCACCGTCCGCTGCGTCTCGCCCGCAAAGCCGGTCCAGGGGTGCGGCGCCGGCGGCGGCCGTGGTCGCGGCAGCGGCAGCGGCAGCTCCTGTGGCGGCTGCCGGTCTGTCTGCCGGCCGGTCTGCCGGCCGGTCTGTCGGCCAGCCTCGTCCTCGTCCTCGTCCGGCTGTCGCCGCCGCTGTCGCTGCCATTGCCGCCCACCCTCTCCCGTCCAGCCGTGGCTGCCGCGCCAGCGCATCGCGTTCGTGCCGCAGACCCGGTCGGCCAGCAGGTGCGAGTCGGGCGTGCCCGGCAGGGTGTCGTCCTCAGTCAGAAAGGCCAGCTGCATCTCCCAGTACTGCATGGACTCGTAAAAGAAGCGGTAGTTGCGGCAGTGGTCGCCCTCGCGGAACACCGAGGCCGGGGCCAGGGCCAGGCGCTCGGCAATCAGGCGGAAAAAGGGCAGGCCCAGGTCCCTGCTGTCGTGCCAGCTGGCCGTGCCGCCCAGCATCAGCACCGCCAGCATCGTGTTGGTGTCCCAGGTCTTGGTCGAGGCCAGCAGGCGCGAGGCCTTTTGGCGCAGCTGCCGGCCCACGGGCGCCAGCTGCGGAAAGTCGCGCAGCAGACAGCCGGCCGCCATGCTCTGGGCCGTGCAGTTGATGATCTCCGACGACGACCACAGCCGCACCACCGTCGTGCGGAACGGGTTCATGCGCCCGTCGTAGCACGAGTAGATCTTGGCCGTCTCCTTGAAGTAGAACTCCACCAGCACCGTGCCGATGTCGTGCAGCGACAGCGTCCGCGGCGACGGCGACGGCAGCCGCGTCATCGCGTCCGAGGCCGCCGAGCTCGACCGCCGCGACGGCAGCGTGTACGGCGACAGGGCCTCGTCCAGCGCTCCCGTGCCCATGCCGTCGCTGCCCATGTCCTCTGCCGAGTCGTCGTCGGCCGCGGCCGTGCAGCTGCCTTCGGTCAGCTGGCCGTCGTCCAGCCCGGACGGCTGCAGCTCCACGGCCGGCGAGTCGGCCGCCTGCAGCGGCGGCCTGGGCGACCAGCCGCGCCACAGGTCGTCCAGGCCGACATCGCCCAGCGGCGAGAAGAGGGCAGACGCCGCCGGCTGGTGGATCGACGGCCCGGCCGACGCAGACAACACGGGCTCGTCGTATGCTGTTGCTGCTGCTGCTGCTGTCGTGTCTGCGAGAGGTATGCCGCCGAGAAACATGCCGTCGGTGCCGGGCGCCTTGCGGTCGGCCAGGAAGGCGCCTTCCAGGCCCATGTAAAAGTCCGGCACGTCCGAGGCGACGGCCGGGTTGAGCTGGTCGAACAGGTCGAGATACGCAGGGTCCCAGCCGTGGCTGCCGTGCGCGGTGCCATCGGTGCCGTCGGGGGGTTGTGCTGCCAAGGACAGGCCGATGTGGTCGGGCCCGACGAGCGTGGGCAGATCGTTGCTGTCGGACGAGGACGTCAGCGAGGCCGGCGACGCTTCGGGCTGGCCGTGGGGCGGTGACGACGACGACGTGGACGGCGGGCGTGGCCGCTGCTGCTGCTCCTGCTGCTGCTGCTGCTGCGCGCGTGCCGAGGCGGATGCCGCCGACGGGGAGGAGGGCGATGGCCGCAGAGGTCCCGGCGTGACGGGGATGATCTGCAGCGGCTGTGCGGCCGCGGACGGCCGAGTGGTGGCCGGCGGTGCCGGGGCCGGCTTGGCCGCCCTGGCCGTCCTGGCCGGCTTGGTGACGGCGGCCGGGGTGAAGCCGTGGAAGACCTCGTGCTTGTCGGACCAGCGCAGCTTCTGCTCGTAGCCGGGACACTTTGTGCCGACGCGCACGCAGCGGGCGCACTCCGGCTGGCGCTCGTCGCAGCGCACCCGCTGCTGCTTGCACCGTGCGCAGCCGTTGCGCGAGTAGCCGTGGTAGGCGCGCGACCGCACGGTGCCATCAGCCCTGGTTCGGGCCTGCGTCCGCTTGGTCTCCGTCTCGGCCATGCTGGCCAGCGCAGGCGAGGGATGACGCGCGAAGCGGGGCACAGGGGGGGGGGGAACGGGGGGCGCCCGCGGTGATCAGAAGGGAAATAACAGCCGACGAGAAGGAAGAGACGGACGGGCAGAGGGGCAGAGGGGCAGAGGGACCAGCGGCCAACGAGTAGAGAGCGTGGTGCCAAAAAAGGACTGGCGGGCACGGAAGCGAGGACGTCCTCGCCCGGAAGCAGCACTTCTTGCTCGCAGATTGTTGCCAGCAGAGCCGCTTGCGTGTCGGCGGCCGTGTTGTCTGTCCAGCTTCGGCAGCGCAATGCAGAAAGGGAGAAAGAGGGAGATGGCATCTCTCCTCCTCCACGGCGCCGTCTGGCTTGGACGAAGGAGGGGGGGCGAAAGTGGATCCACGTGACGATAGCGACGTTCGGAGCCTCCAACACGCGGATGCAAATCCTCCGAGTGGGTCGGCCGGCAGGCGACCCTGCCAGACAACACGAAAGTTGTTTCCCAAACCGGCAATAAACATCGAGCACCGCCAGCCGGGCCCCGCTTTCCCTGGCAAGATACGGCGCCGCCGCGCTGCCATTGGTCGGCTCGAGAGCAGCCCCATAACACTGTTCGGCGCCGATGCTGACACATTGCATCGTCCATGCAGCTCAAAGCCGAATACTATGTACACCTGATGCGAATAGCCTCGGGACAGCACACCACAGCGAAGCCGACACGACAACAGCAGGGCATCTTGTATGAAAATACACACTCCAATCCGTCAGAACAATCAGCTGATTGCCTGCCTTCTTCTTCCCTCTTCCACTGTCTCCTCGTCCAACCGCCTAGACATATTACATACAACGGTACTCCGTAAACTGTAGACGTATGCAAAACAAAACAATGCTGGCTGCGTAGCACATGCCCTCTCATAGGGCCGCGGAAGTCCATACTAGACAGACAGTCGGCCTTCCTGTCCACCTCTTCCCCGGCTGCCTCGGTCTCTGCCTCGGCCTCCACCTCGGCCTCGGCCACTCCCTCTCCCACCCCCTCTCCCACTGCCACCCCCTCTGCCTCTCCCCTGGCCGACCCGCCCAGCTGGTCGTCCCTATTGGCCTCGTGCGATGCGTCGTCTCTTCGTAGCCCCGGAGCCGTCGCCGCCGTCTGCCTCCTCGTCCGCGCCGGCCTCGTCGTCCTCTGTCGCGTCCGCGCCGTCCCTGTCGTCCGCCTCCGGCTCTGCGTCCACGTCCGCGCTCGCATCGACGCCGGCACCCGCCTCCGGCCTCCTGCCTCCACCGCCGCCTCCACCGCTGCCTCCACCGCCGCCTCCACCTCCAACATCCACCGGCAGCCCGAGCCCCCTGGCGCTGGGCGGCAGCGGTGGCACGCCGCGCTGCCTCTCGGCCGAGCGCATCTCGCTAAGAAGCTTCTCCACCTCAATGTACATGCCGCGCGTGTCGTTGACCACGCCGTCCTCGTCCACCTTGTACCGCGCGCTGTTGCCGCCCGCATCCGCCGGCCCCGTGTCCTCCTCCGTCGCCTCGCTCTCCATAAACGCCAGCCCGGGCCCCCGGTGCGAGTCCGGGTTGTACATGATCGCGTTGGCAAACATGTGCACCAGCTCGCACTCCAGCTGGCTGCTGTTGATGATGCCCCGCGGCGGCACCAGCTCCTCGCTGATCGGCAGCCACAGCGTGCTGCTCGACGACTGCTCCGACTCCGGCAGCGCCGCCGCCGCCGCCGTCGCCGCCTTGTTGCCCTGCATGATCGCCATCCGCACCATCTTCAGGTCCACCGGGTGCCGCACGATGCTGTCGTAGCCCGGCGCGTCCCGGTCCCGGATCCGGTGCGCAAACATGTTCGCGTTGCGGTGGCTGCTGATCTGGTCCAGCGCCGACGCGCTGATCTTGGGGAAGCCCCGCATCCACAGCACATGCGTCGGAGGCACCGCCGGGCCAAGCAGCCGTCGCCGGGCCTGCGACGACGGCAGCGGCTTGTCGGGCGACGCAAAATCAACCGACTCTTCGCGCTTCCTCTTGAGCGGCCGCGACGACCGCCCGCTGGGCGATGCTGTCGACGACTCGTTCGCCGCACCGCCCTCCTCGGTCGTCGTCTCGCCAATGTCGTCGAATGCCTTGGGCGTAGACGCCTCATTCTTAATGTTGGGCTGACTCGCATGGCCATTCTCCGCCGCTGCTTCCACCTGCGGCTTCGGATTCCGCGGCGGCCTGCCGCGTGGCCGGCTCCCCGTCGTCTCGTGCTTTTGCCCTCCCCTCGACGCGTACGACTTCTTCGGCTGCCGCTGCTGCCGTTGGGCCGACTCGGCTCCCGTCGATCGCCCGGTTGAGCCTATCACGGGACTGAGCGGCTCATACGCCGGACTGGCTATGCCACCCACATCCGGCCCAGGCGTAGATGGCGTCGGCTCATTGGACTTCCATCGCGTGCCACTGCCACGGGGGAGAAACCCCCCCAATGGCATATGCGCCGGCGTGTGAGGCAGATGCGGCCGCGGTGCTTGCGTCGGCGTCGGCGTCACGGAGCCACTCGGTGTCTGCACATGCTGAAAAAGTACCGACCGACTGGCATGTCCGGCCGCGTTGCCCAGGGTCGAAGCGGGCGGAGCTGGGGTGGCCCTGACTGGGGTGGCAGACACTTGCTGGCCAGCGCCCACGGGAGCGCCCTGGCGTTGCGCATGCCGGTCTGGCTGTGGCTTTATCGGGATATGTGCTGGCTTCACCGCGGGGAGAGCAGGGCGTTGGGCTTCCGGTTGCACCTCTGCTGCTGCTGGTGGTGGTGGCGCTGATTCTTGCGCTGGCGGTTGTAGGACAGCCTGTGGCACCACTGGGGGAGGAGGAGCAGGAGTGGAAGCATGGGCGGGCTTTTGCATGCCAGAGCCAGTTCGTGGGGTGGGTGTCGATGGCCCCGGTAGACTTTGCGCCGTAGCTGGAGGCGGCTGCTTGACTGGGCTGGCCGTTTGTGGTGGTGGTCGTTGTGGTGGAAGTTGGGACGGAGGTGGTTTCTGCGGTGTAGTCGGAGCCTGCGTGGGTTTCGTTGGCAGAGGTGCCTTCTCTGCTGCTCCTGGTTGCGAGTCTGGCGGTGTTTGGCTGCGTGGTTTGCTAGCCGCGCTCGGTATGCCAGGAGCAACATCTTCTGCTGGTGATGGCGTGGCAGCCCGTTGAATCGGCTGCAGAGGTGCTGGCGGTCCTGTGGAGGAAGGGCGTATGTGTGGGGATTGGGATTGGGGAGCCTGGGCGGCAGGCCCGGGTTCGGGTGCAGATACGGCGGTCTGAAGGGATCGGGGTGGTGTTGGCCGAGTCTGTGATGTCTCCTTCGATGGCAGAGCACTCTCCGTCGTGATCTGGGATGTAGCCGCAGGGAGAGAAGCTGCTGGAGGGGTGGCTTTCGGGCTTTCGGGCTTGGCAGTCGGCGTGGGAGAGCTAGATGGCTTCGCAGATGCAGCGGGTGGCTGGGGCTGTGTTCCTGCTGCTGGCAAGAGTGCTGCGGTGGGTGGTGGCTGTGGCGTCGTTTCTCTCTGTGCTTCGCCATCTGCTAGTCGAGGTGCTGTTGCCGGCGAGACGGTAGATGCCTCCCCGTCGGGAGCAGCTGGGCGCTTTCCTGCATCTGCAGGGCCTGCGCTCGCCTGTCGAGTCCTCTGCTTTTCCTCTTCCTCTTCGGCCCGTTCGAGAACATGAATCTCGCCCTGTATCTGCTCGAGCTGGCGTTCGTCTTCGCGAATAGAAGCCACAATAAAGTTTCGGTAGCGAGCATAGAGACGGCCGACAAGCGCCGGGAGCTTTTCAGCATGGGCATGCACGTCGCTAAGGGTCGGCAGGGCTGGGCTCGGGAGCTTGCGCTTCCTCGAGTTCGGAGAGAGGTTCCCGTCGCCGCCGCTGGCTGTCGATCCGGGCGTCGGCTGAGCGCCCCCATTGCTCCGGGAGTGTTCGTCGACTTTGAGCTCGTCCCGCAGCAGGTGCAGGAAGAGCTGCTGAAGCGACTCGGAGCTCAGACGGTCGGCATTGTAGCTTTCATCGCCCTGGATGAAGCTGTTGCTGCGGAGCGAGGCGGAGATGTGGGCAAACGCCTGGGGGTCGAAGCCGTGCTTGAGGATGGACTGGAAGAGCAGCAGAGACTCAAGAGGCGTAAAGGGGGAGGCAGCGGTATTCATGCCCCGGCATACACCTCGCCAAGAATCGAGGGGCGCAGCTTCGCGGCTCTGCAAAAGGTGAAGGGGCGCCACGATCTATCGACACAGCAGGCCATCTGTCAGCAATGGGGGGTGGAGCGTCGAGATGGACAGAACAGAGGATGGATGGGGGGGATGAGAGAGGCCCGATGGGGGTTGTATTGGCGATGCGGCTAGGAAACGAGATTGAAGGGCGCGAAATAGGCCAAAGAAACGCGGCCGAAGATCACTCAAAAACAATAAAAAAAACAATAAAAAACCAATAAAGAGGAGCACACGTACCAAAAGGTCCCGATGCGCAGCGCACGGGTCGGCGAGCTCGCACTTGATGGGTTTTGGGCGACGACAGCAAGAACTGTGATGGAAGAAGCCGCTGGGCGCCTGCTGCTGTCGATGCGTGATGGCCGTGCTCGTTGGCCTTCAAGGGAGTCCAGCGATGGGAGGAAAAATCTGCGTTGTTGCCGAAAAGTCACGTGATAGCATGGGATCGAGGATACAGGAAGGAGGGATGAAAGGTCACAAAAGGCAGCTCTGTTGGTGACCCGGAAACTTAATTGCCCCCTACAGTAGTTACATAATTCTACGCCATTTCCATTTCCGGCAGCACGCTGAAGGGGCTTGCGCTTTCGACCGTGTAACTCGACAGGAAAATAGAGCAAGTATCTTAGTTGACCGCTAAACATGCAAACAGCCGTCGAAAGAAGCTGAAGAAGGTCAAGCCTGCAAGATATCTTATATATGCATCCATAGCATGCAGACAGGTGATTGTCCGCTCGAACTTCTCATGCGGCACTAGGGCCCAGCGCGATGGCCAAATGGAGAAGGTGCAAAGGACCTGATAAAGTAAAGGAGGGGCCGGCCAGACGCTGCATGTCTATTTTAGATGCAGGCAAGATGGTTTGGACATGGCCCCGTGGCCGTGAATCTTGCCATGCGCATCTTGCCATGCAGAGTCATGCGGCCGTGACATGCCTGGCGTCGCGATGGCGGGCGCGCGTACCTCGCGAGTGATCTAGCCCGTGCCAACGTGCAGCCCTGCACGAGCCGCGTGCAGAGCTATTCAGTCACGACTACGACTACGACGATGCACCGAAAGGGGGCCAGTCGCCCGCTTGTACCTGCTGACATCAATCAGCCGGCCTTGGTTCGGCCAAGCCTCTGGACGATACGGGATGGCCTTTGCAGCTCGGCCGCCCACGGGACCAACGATCTACGGAGTACGATACGAGCAAGATACGTTGCGACAACAACGACAAGGCATCGGCTGCGACTGCCCTAAATCCTGCACGGCTGATGCAAGCGGGGAAACGGCGTCATCGGGCGGCAAGACACAGGATCGAGACGTGCCCAAAGAGTGCATGGCAAGATTCTTCGTAGGAACAAGTCATGCCGGCCCGGCTGGCCAGGGGCGGGACTCGAGAAAAAGGAGAACCCTGCCGCATTAAGCCGGGGCCTGTGTATTAATGTGGTCGGGCAGGGGAGGGTCTCTCATGGGACGGTGGAAATTGTGCTAATTATCGATAGGATTGCAGAGTGCGATGGACGTCCCTTGGCGGCGATCTGTGCCTGGACCAGGAGAGGAGGGAGTGGACACCAAAAAGGGGAAACGCGGGCATCGAAAAAGAAGTTAGATTTGGCCCGGCATAAAAAATCAATAAAATGAATAAAATCGCAAAATAGTGAAACAGCGAAAAAAAAAAGTACTCACACAAAATGGATGTGCCGCGATTTCTGCCTTGGCCCTCGTGTTCCTCTCCCCTTCTTCTCCCTCGAGCTGCCTGCTTCTGCTGGTTTCGGTGTCACGTCTTCACCTTGGCATCGTATCTCACCTCATCATCTCCAGTCTCACTGCACACTCTGCAGCGCTACCGTGGGTGTGGATAGTCCATTTAGCGGAGACCGCGAAGCATCGACGGAGTACTATTACATAGTAGCAACGTCGGCCGGTGGGGTCCTCTCCTTGGCCATTGCTGCTACAATTCCACGGCTCTCCTTTCCCTCAGTGCCCGCATCAGTATCTCTACAACCTCCTTCACTCTGAGCGGACGTGTCTCTACGAAAAGCGGCCTACACCTGTCCTGGCCTTGGCCGGCATCCCATTTCCATCACACGCCAGTTTTTTTTCCGTCTCGCTTTCTTGTCGCTTCCTCGAGACTGTCCACTGTCAGAAAGGCTCTGCCTGCGCCAGCTGCTCTCTCTCGTCCCCGCCTTCGGCCTTCAGCCTTCTTTCCGGCTTCCGCCCACCCCCCTCACGCCCGTCTCCCTGGCTTCTTGTCCAGCAGACACCATGACTATGACCGACGAGGAACTCGATCGTGACTGGAAGCCCAGTGGACGTCGGCCCCAGTCGTATGCTATCCTTCCCCCCCCCCTTCCCCCCCCTTCCCCCCCCCGAATGCCCTCCCCCCATGCCCTCCCCCCCATGCTTTGCCTTATCGCAGGGACGTGTAAACCGTGGATCGTGCTGCTAATGTCCTGTCTTGCAGAACCATCGCCCGCTCCTTCTCGCTGGAGCTGATGGACATCTTCCGTATCGAGAACAGCGTTGCCGACCTGGACGAACAGGTGGATAAGCGGTGAGCAGACCCCCGGGTCCCCCTTTCTGTCGTATTTCCTAGCTGGCGGCCGGCTTCATGTAATTTCTCCCCAGAGCTGGAACAACCTGCTAATTATGACCTATTTTCGCCTCCCCCCGCAGGAAACAGATAGTCACCACCAAGGCTAGCGAGCTCGAGGCCATTGAGGCCCGTCTCCGCGAGATGGAGACCAGGCTGAACGGCGGCAAGCCCGTGGCGGCACCGCGCAGCAGCGTGGCTGCCGCCCTGGCCGCCGCTATCGCCCCCAAGGCAGCCGGCGACGCTCAAGCCCGGCCGCTTGAGCTCCGTCCGCGCGACCAGCAACAGCAAGATGCCCAGAAGCACGGCGGCAGCCGGCCAGGCACGGCACGCGCAAGCCAGCAGGCGGTGCCGGGCGCGCTGCCACCAACGCCTGTGGGCAGCGAGGGTGAGTAAGAGATTTAAAAATTTCTCGGGGCGGAAGAAGTGTGGCATCTGCATAGAAAAAGAAGGAGAGAGAGAGAGAGAGAGAGAGAGAGAGGCCAAGGAGCTGGGGAGGGCAGTTGCCAACCTGTCTGGCAAAGGGGCTCGCAAAACGCGAACATCTGATCTGACGGTTTCTCCTTGTTCTTTTTCCTAGACGGTGATGGCGAACACGATGCCTAAGCGAAAGAGATCCGAAACCCCCCGAGTTCAACCTGACTTACCCGTCGTCATACCCGCCGGCTCCCTCCCTCTTCGGCCCTCTTTGGTTAGAACAGCATCGGAAGACCGTCCAAGAGGGAGAGACGGACCGGACGCGGCACAGCTTCTACAAGCATTTCTTTTCCGTCCCACTTGTGCGAATTTCAAAGCATATCCACCGCTAAACGCAGAATTTCCTCGGCCACTGTGCCCTCTATCGTTGCCACGATCTCGTCGGCACGACCCAAGGTTGCAATCCCCATTGCTGTTTTTCCATTACTGTCGGAGGTGTCATGTTCTGTCCTGTGGTGCACCAGTATATGTTGTTGTTTTGTCTCGGGGGGGGGGGGGGGGGCAGGGAGAGAATACGTCCGACTAACCTGAGCGACTTTGCTGCGAATACCAAGCTGATACCAGCTCCACCATCTTGCATTGCAATCATCTACTGTTTTTTTGTATATGTTTTTTTTACCGTTTTAATGGGTATTGTGGTTTTTTATAGGTTTCCTTACCTTGGCAGCTATTGGCATAGCATCGTTATTTCCTCTCTGATTTCAATTTAGATAAACATTCGGTTTTTTGGTCTCCCAATGTGATATTTTGTCTCTTAAGCTCAATGATTATCTCGCACGCTACGGCATACCTTTTGGGTTCAGATTTGGAGTGGCAAATCGTGCAAGTTTAGAAAGATAGCCGGAATATCCCTTGAGCGGCACGGCCCGGCTAGTATGCCTATCCGCCTCTATTGGCTAATACACCACCACCGGCAGAAGCGATCCGGCTGTTCTGAACATGATGAGCATTCTCTTTGAATAACAAGCATCACGGAAAGAATTTTTCACCTTCACCCCCCCACCCCCCTCTCCCTCCTAAGCAAACAGTGTCTTCGTAGCCAGCCCAACTCGAGACCCGCTGGCATCAAAAATAACATAGAGGGCCTTGAGGAAAGCATCGCCCAAAATCCCAAACGTCTCCATGCTGTCCTGGATGCCGCCGTAGCATTCGGTCATGCTGACGTTTTCAAAGTTGAAGTAGTGTCCCGGGATGGAGGCGTTCCATCCGCTGCTGAAGCCAAAGTCAAAGCTGGGGAGCGTCGCGTTGCACGGGAACACCCAGCCAAAGAACGAGTCGCTCAGGTAGGCGCCAGGCACAAGCGACCAGTACAGAGTCGTCACGTCCGACGGCAGCAGCAGCAAGGTCGTGCCCGTGTCCGCCACCATCGGCCAGTTGTGCAGGCGCCACACATTGTCGCCGCCAAAGTGGATCGACTGCACATAAAACTCCCAGAACGTCGAGTGCTGCAGCACGTCGATCCATTCGACGGCGCCCGTGTACGCACTCTCGTTGATGTAGCCAAAGTGGTACGTGCCCGGCGCCTCGTAGCGCAGGTCGGCCGCGAACACGTAGCTGTCCATGGACGGCGGGGCGAGCGCCTGCAGCAGGGTTGGCTGGTGCGGGTACGTGGTGCTGGAGTGGTTGAGCGCGAGGCCGAGGATGCCAGACATGACGGCGTCCGTGGTCAGGCTGCGGGACACGGCCGTGGCCGACTCGACGGTCGCGTTGAGCAGCGTGACGTTGCCCAGCGACACCGTGTCGCGGTAGACGGCGCCCCCGGCGTAGCTGCCATCGCCGTACGCAATGGCCCACGACGTGTTGGCCACAGGAATGGACGTGCGCGACTTCTCGGGATGGTAGATGCGCTGGCCGTCGAGATAGAACGAGGGCGTGTCGGAGCTGAAGAGCCACAGGTCGGCAGAGCCGGTGTCGAGGTCCAGCCAGCACAGCTGTCCCGGTGTTCCCAAATAGACGGGACTCAGGTACTCGCGGTCGTAGCTCTGGTTGATCGCACTCACAGAGCCTGACGGGAGCTGGAACTTGGACTGCATGAGGTCTGTGAAGCTTTTCCCGTACTTGGCATATGTCCTTGCGTACTCGGCCGGACCATTGCGCGTGTATGCGTCGTTGTGGACAAGGTTCATCGAGAATGTACCACCGCTGCTGAAGCCATTGCGGCGGCCAGAGCCCCTGCTCATAGGATAGGGTGGAGAGTCGTGCCTGATCGCTGCTGGTTTGGCCAAGGCAGTGCCCATCACGAGGACAGCTGAGGCGAGTAAATTTAGAAACATCATGACGTCTATGATCTCATGTAGATGATATGATTCTGGCGAGGGATTTATCAGTGGCAAGATAGTGAACGAGATAGTATCGCCAAAAAGAAAAGAGAAAATGAGACCCGCTAGGCTTTTCCGTCTCGTCGCGTCGAATGCAAAGTCGACGAGGGAGTGAGGAATAAATAAAACGAGGCAATAAGTGGATAATGCCAAACAATTACGCCTTGACCGATCTCGGGAGGGTGCGAAAATGTGTGCAAGTCACTGGTGGTGCTGAGAGTTCGCCTCTATTTAATGCAGTGTCGTTTGGCAAACGGAACGATATCAGAATGCCGACAAGACAAGGAAGTGTGACAAAGAGAAGAGCCGCTCTATATGCGAAAATATCTTGCAAACACATAAATGCCGGTAACGGACCTCGACATGGTACGGTAACGGAAAGAGGCTGTGTGTAGCTCCTTCCTCGAGCCGAATTCATATTTTGTCTTTGGTCACTGTGCGCCCATATGATATCAATACACAAAATTTCAGGCCAGTGCGAAAATCCTTCTTTTTATCGTACAAGGGTCTCGCGATCGTCTCTTTGAGCATCCCGTTTGAAAACAGAACCAGGAACCATGTCGATAAGCAAACGGAATACTACAGAGGGCAATGATGCGGGATTTCGTTCTAATACTCCATGAATCAAGATGTAAACAAGGTCGTTCCTACATAGAAATCTGCGGTCTTATTTTCGGCAGCCTCGTGTGATACAGGCTCTTGGCACTACGGAACCCAGGGTCACCGTTTGGACAAGTAACAAAGAGATTACATCTGTGACATGCTGGATGTATCCCATACAAGTGGCTAGACGACAGTGAGTCAAGGGCTGCACGTATCCGGCCTGTGCGCGTTTGGCAGTTCTTGTGTCTGATTCGAAAGTGACGTCGGAAATGAAGGCACGGCGGTCTCATCCTGAAGCAAAGGGCACAAGGATCGTGGGGTCTGTAAAACCAAACCGAGCTGTATTACGGGCCCATGTAGCGTCCATCAAGCGACATGTGAGAAAAGGCCCGAGGGAAATTGGAATGGGGCGGAAGAGAACAAAAGACATGGCGTCGATGATGCTGCCTGGCAGTGGAAAATGTCTCGCGTAGCGAAATCAATGCTACTCGTGCAGCTTGGAGACGACGCATTGCACCCGTCGTTGCTTCCGCTCAAGACACGGCGGGAATATAGGCGAGATTGTATGCTCCTCAGCCCGGGAGTTTATAGGTGGTAAACGACAGAATTGGTCTAATCATAAGATACATCCACGAGACATGATCCATGCCTATGACAAAAGAAACAGACAAAACTGATGTATATCGACTATCTCTCTACCGAAGCTTCCATTTCTTCATCCTAAAACTCCGCGTATTTTGTAAGTTCAATAACAGATCGTTGTAAAATACGTAAACACATGAACAAAAAAGACCCGCTGGTTATGTGTGCCGTTTTATCTAACCTCAAAGCTCCTCGTGCTTGACCGTGTTACTGTCCTCCTTGTCACGCGACTCCGTGGGTATCGGCTCGGCCGAAGTGACAGACGATGTTGTCGCATTCGTGGCCGACGTGGTCTTGGTAGACTTGGAAGCCTTGGCCTTGCTCGACGACTTGCTCTTGCTCTTGCTCTTGCTCTTGCTCGGCTTGGCCTTCTTCTTCGAGCCCTCCATGTTCCGCATGGCCTTCATTGCCAGATCCAGGCTGACCTTGTCGAGATGGTCCCGCTTTGCCTTGAGCTCCTCGATCGTGAGTACCGGGTTCTCTTTAGTGCTGAGCTTCGCTTGTGCCTCCTCCTTCTCGGCAAGCCAGGCCGAGATCGACACGTAGAGTTCCTCAGACTCGGCGAGGTCCTCGGCTGTGTAAACAGGCGGCACAGGACCGACGTCCCCGATAGGATCGTCCTTTGCCTTGGCGTCGGCTGCCGTCGCCGTGATAGGCTCATCATCTTCGAGTCCGGCAAAGGCGTCCTCGGACGGCGTCGCGGTTGGTGCATCTTCGGTGGAGGGGGATGATGCTGAGCCTGAAGATGCAAATTTGGAAGAATGGAAGTTTTCGTACTCCTCAATGCGCTCCCGGATGGTGTTTGCAAAGAACTTGGTCTGCTCCAGGGCCTCCTTCAAACCCGAAATGAGCCCTGGCCGCTTCTCGTGCTCAATAATCCTGGACTCGATGGGATCGGCCAGTTCTTTCAGAGCATCGTGCTTCGCCTTCAGCTCCTCGCGGGAAGCGTCAACACCTTCTTCATAAAGCCAGTCACTAGTCTCGGAACCGCTCTTCTCCAAGATGGCGCGCTCTTCTTCAGTCGATACTGCAATAAAGTCTTCGTTTTCGAGGAGACTGCGCACGCGGTACGTGAATGCCTCTAGATGGTTGAGGGCCTCTTCCCTTTGCAGTCGTGCTTGATCAGAGGCCTCAAAGGCTTTTAGCCGATCCTTGAGCTTCAAGCTGTCGGCTTTGGAAAGCTGGGGAATGCCGGCCTTCTCCGTCTCGTATTTGACCGGGACAGAGACGATGACCTTTTTGGTGTGAGCTGAGCCGGATGGTGATGTGGCGGCAGAAGAAGACGAGCTGGCTGACGTGCTCTTAGTTTCGGCTGTTTCTGTAGAAGAAGTGGGTTCGCTGGTGGTAGACTCCGAAGACGCAGATTCGGTGCTAGATTCCTCACCACCCTCAGCGTCCTTCAAAGGCTGTTGGTCCTTGTTCTTTCCAAAGCCGAACAGGTTCTTGACGCCATCCATGATGCTCTCCTTTTCCTCCTCGGTCTCACACTCCACGGCTACCTTTGTGATCTCCACCTCGCCATTCTCATTGCTCAGCCGCAAACCGACCTTGAGCTCGACTGCACTAGGCTCGCAAGAGTACTTTTCTCCCAACAGTGCAATCGTCTCTGTCAGATTCTTGGTAGTGAGCACCTTGGTCGGAGCCTGAACGTCCTGTCCCTCGGCCGAAGGAACGAGCTGGTAAAACTCGACAGCGAAGTCACCCTTGTTGTGGAAGGTGATCTCCTTTGGCGCTGCGCCCAGATGGGACGTCGGCGTCCAGAGCTGCTGGTTCTGTGTCTTCTGGGTCTTCTCGTTCGTCCACTTCATGCCGGAGCTGTACGCGGCACCGTCCGCGACTCGAATATCCTTGACACGGAAGCTGGGGCTGATCTCGGCAGCGCGGAAGCCGGCACCAAACACGGCGGCCTCGTCCGAGTTCACATTGTTCCGCAGCTTTTCGGCGCTTCCAAAGATCTGCTCAAGCTGTTTCTGGACAAAGGGCGTGCGGGTGGCACCGCCATGGAGAATGACCGAGTCGAGGTCGGCAGCCTTGAGGTTGGCCGCGGCCAGAGCCTGCTGCACAGCAGCCGTGACGCGCTCCGCATGGGACTCGGTCATTTTTTCAAAATCCGCCCGGCTGATCTTGTAGCGGAAATCGATATCGTCAAACAGGCCTTCGAAGCTGGCAGCCGTGTTCATGTTGGCGCTGAGGACGTGGCGGAGTCGCTCGGCCTCTTTCGAGAGCTTCGCAATGGCCCGTCCGTGGGACCTGACACTTTCGACGGCCACTGCGGCAGCCTTGGCGCCAGACGTCTCCACAAACTGGGCGACCATGTCGTCAACAATCAGTGCGTTGAGCGTGTCGCCGCCGAGCGTTCGGTCCCACCCGCTTCCCAGCACCTGAACGTCCTGGACCGTCTTGTTGAACTTGCCGACGTCCTTGATCTTGCGGCTCTGGAACTTGAGGATCGTAGCCTTTGTGCTTCCGGCACCCATGTCAAAAACCATGTTGATCTCGGGCTTGCCTCCCTCGTTGATGTTGGGGAACTGCCGGCTGGTTGCGTAGTTTAGGCCCACAGCGAGGCCGTCGCTGATCAGCGACAGCACGCGGAGGCCCGCGAGGTCGGCGGCGAGCTCGACGGCCCGCTTCTCCTCGGCGGTGTAAAATGGTGGCACTGTGATGACGACGGACCGCACGGTGGTATCCGGTCCAGCAACAGCCTCGGCGCTGCGGCGAACACTCTGTAGCTCCATGGCCAAGAGCTCCTCGACGAGCCATGCGTCCTCATCGGCAGTAAACGCACCACTGCTCTTGAACGCAGCCGTCTTGCGGATTTCGTGGGCCTCCAGCTTCAGTGCCGGGTGGCGCGCGGCGTACTCCTGGACAGTCGCACTCCCGTCCACAGGCAGACCCAGAAGCGTCTTCAGGTTCGGGTAGACATCGCCGGGAAAGCGGGCGGCGAGGGCCATTGCGTCGGAGCCATAGAGACGTTCGGGGAACGAGCCCGCCTTGGGGCCACCTTGGGGCGGCTTGAAGGTGACGGCCGAGGTTTCTTTTCGGCGAGAGTCTTTGGTCAAGACAATATCAAGAGGAATGCCGGGCTTGACCAGAGCGGCTTTGATGTATTCAGTGCCCAGGTCGACTCCCAAGACGGCAGCGGCAGAAAAGGCCTGTCCACAGAACAGGAAGACGCTGCATAGGAGCAGAAATAGGGGAGACGGTTTCCTCCCCGCCATTGTCAACAGGTGGAGGATTCGTCGTTGGTGGACAACTTTCGTGTAAGGAATGTCGATACGACACTGTGGGAAATGAAAAAGTAACAGAAAACAAGAGATTGCCAGATGCCCAAAGTGTGGCCAGGCACGAAACAGATGTGTAAACGAGTAGCGCTTCCAGTCGCCTCGTATGCTTGTCGAAGAAAAGAAGGCTGTGGAAATCCTCCTTCCTTGTTCGCTCACAGCTAAAACAAAAAGGACAGCTTGGAGACTAGAATACGGTTGCCGCTTTCGTTGCTGAAGCTTGGGAACACTGATATGATGCTGATTGGTCCGATAGATGGGCCCCACATTAATGGCAGCCGGCAGCCAGCTGGCACAGATGTTGCAAATTTCACGACGGAGTGCTTAAGGTGACGTCTTCTCAGGCCTTGAATTTCTTAGCAATGTGGGGTTAGAAAGCTGATTCTTTTCAGTTGATGCCGAATCCTATCAATTGGATACTTTTACGAAAACGGACGAGGTTGTTAGCGTCCGGAATCTGTCCAAGATACTGCCCGCTCGGCTTACAGCGTGTATCGTCTAGCACGTACAGCGTATAGCCGTATTATTGGTTGCTGTCTTTCAGGTGTAGAAAAGACAAACGGCTGGACTGATGCTGGCTAGCGTGGGGCAAAAAGCGCCCCGCCTACGCAGTTTTGCACTGGAGCGAAGAGTCATGGGCCGAAACTCGGCGAAAAGCAGACGACATTTTAGTGCGTCCAAAAATTTGAACCTTCCTGCTGGATGGATTGGTCAACCTGCCTCTGTTGATGCTGTTGCCGTGAGGAGCCTTCTCTCTTCCCGAGCTGGACCAGCCTATTTCCCACGAACCGACACAACCGAGCAAGATGGTGGGCCTTTCTAACGGATCGTCGGCAGCTGCTGCCAACGGCGTGAAGACACACTCAGCGTCTCAGCGGTACCTGTCGACGCGGGGCGAGGATGAAGATGTGCGTCTTGTTCCCCAGACTCTGGCCGGCGGCCTCTTGCTGACACTGTGACTGCCCTGCAGCTCTCCTTCGAGGAGGTGGTCCTGCAAGGACTCGGGTCTGACGGCGGGCTCTTTATCCCGCAGGAAATCCCCAAGGCCGAAGACTGGCAGAGCTGGAGCGAGCTGTCTTTTCCGGAACTGGCCTTCCGCGTCCTGTCGCTCTACATCTCGCCTTCCGAAATACCCTCCGCCGATCTGCAGGACATTATCAACCGCAGCTACGCGACGTTCCGGACGGACGAGGTGACGCCACTCGTGCACCTCAAGGACAACCTCTATCTACTTGAGCTGTTCCACGGGCCAACGTTTGCCTTTAAGGATGTGCGCAACCTCGCAGCAGGAACCCGGGGGGGCGATATGATATGCTGACAAACCCGTTTCTCTCGTCTAGGTGGCGCTGCAGTTCCTCGGGAATCTGTTTGAGTACTTCCTTGTCCGGAGGAATGAGGGCAAGACGGGACGGGGTATGTTTTCAGTTTGAATTACGTTTCCACCATGCGTGCTGTGCAGAGGCAGCGTATCGCTAACGGGCACGATGCAGATCGCCACCATCTGACGGTGGTGGGCGCGACGTCTGGCGACACGGGCAGCGCGGCCATCTACGGTCTGCGCGGGAAGAAGGACGTGTCGGTGTTCATCCTGCACCCCAAGGGGCGTGTCAGCCCGATCCAGGAGGCGCAGATGGCGACGGTGCTGGACAAGAATGTGCACAACCTGGCGGTGACGGGCACGTTTGACGACTGCCAGGACATCGTCAAGGCGCTGTTTGCGGACGCGGAGACGAACAAGACGCTGCGGCTGGGGGCCATCAACTCGATCAACTTTGCGCGCATCCTGGCGCAGATCACGTACTACTTCTACTCGTACTTTTCGCTGGCAAAGAAGCTGCCGGGGTTCCAGGTGGGCGACAAGCTGCGCTTCGCGGTGCCGACGGGCAACTTTGGCGACGTGCTGGCGGGCTACTTTGCGTACCGGATGGGCCTGCCGATCGACAAGCTGGTGATTGCGACGAACGAGAACGACATCCTCGACCGGTTCTGGAAGACGGGCCGGTACGAGAAGCAGCAGCCGCCGCAGGAGGGCAGCGAGGAGGCGGCGCCGGCGCCGGCGCCGACCGAGGGCGACATGGTCAAGGAGACGCTGAGCCCGGCGATGGACATCCTGGTGTCGAGCAACTTTGAGCGGCTGCTCTGGTTCCTGGCCTACGAGTTTGCGGCGAGCGCGGGCATGGACGACGCGTGGAACAAGAAGCAGGCGGGCCAGGAGGTGGTGGTGTGGCTGCGCGACCTCAAGACGAAGGGCGGCTTCGGCCCGGTCTACAAGGACGTGCTGGAGGCGGCGCGGCGCACGTTTGAGAGCGAGCGCGTCAGCGACGAGCAGACGCTGGACGCCATCAAGCGCACCTACGGCGCCACGGCCGACAGCTACGTGCTGGACCCGCACACGGCCGTCGGCGTGGCGGCGGCCGAGCGGTCGATCGAGCGGTCTGGCGCAGACATGCCGCACATTGCGCTCTCGACGGCGCATCCGGCCAAGTTTGCCGGCGCCGTCGTGACGGCGCTGCAGGGCGAGGCCGGCTTCGACTTTGAGAGCAAGGTGCGGCCGGTCGAGTTTGTGGGGCTCGAGGAGAAGGAGCGCCGCGTGACGCCGGCCGAGAACGACTGGAAGGCCGTGGGCGCGCTGGTGCGTCGGCAGGTGGAGGAGGAGCTGGCTGCTGCCGAGCAGTGAGTGCCGAGAGGGCTGCCGTCTTTCTGTGCGTTGGCGGAAAAGGGGAGGCAGGTCGGCCTCGTTGGGGGGATAGAAGACAAGGAACAAACCAAAAAAAAAAAAGAGCCTGGGCCAGCCGGGAACGGACGGGACATGTAGAAGCAGCTTTCTCCCCTGTCGATAATCGTGTGTGCTGTCCAGCCACGTTAATTCCTGCATATCGCTTTGCGAGAGAGTCTACTCCGTAGAGCCGTTTTCTGCTGCATTGGCTGAAGCTTCGTCCGACTTCGCACGCCAGCTGAACCGACCATGCAGCGTAATCATGGACCAGTGGAAAGTGGGCTGCCGTCGATCAGACAGCCCTCTTGTCATCCAAGACACCCCAACGTCACACCGGGACAGCATCACATGCGCATGCTTATCAAGCCGTGCCGTCCAGATAGAGGATGCGATAGACGGCGATTGGGCCTAGTCGGCTTACTGTAGTGCGGCCTCACTAGTCGTGCAGAGACGCACAGGCGACGGCAGCTATCTGCCGGCCAGCGGCGTCCCAATACGGAAACCACGCTGCATGCTTCTGCCAAGGGAAGGCGCAGTCGACTGCAGCTTCCTTCCTTCCTGTCGGGCGTTTGCTGCCCGATCCAGAGATAAGACGAGACATCTTCTGCCCAGACACGGCTAATCCTCGTTTGGCCAACAATGTCTGGCGAAATGTGACCACTCATCCCACACAGCACATCATCGCGCAACCGCATCCCGGGGCTGTTGGAGGGACCCTCTGCCTTTGCTGCTCCCGCCTCCGCGCTATGCTCCAACCGTGCAGCGAGGCTCTCCTGCCATGACGCATGGCGTCGGCTTGTCCCCTGCAGAGCTACAGTAAGATAGCCACTCGCTCTCTTGTCTTTGCGCGTGGTTGTCTCCCCCCCCCCCCCCCCCCCCCCCCCCCCCCCCCCCCTCCCTTTCTTCTTTTCTCTTTTTTTTTTTTTTTTCTTTTTTTTTCTTTTCTTTTTTTTTTTCTTTTTTTTTTTTTCT